>JBBBDQ010000993.1:1465000-1585000 GCA_037127315.1 Ascarosepion bandense | reverse complement strand
GATGTGCGTTGTGGTGCAGTGGAACGACAAATCGGTGTGCCGTGTTCGAATTCCAGTTGAATTCCCTGCATTCACTTACACACAAATAACCTTGGTAAATGTATTAATCCGTCACTTTATGGGTTAAATAATAGGACAGATTGGATTTCATAGCCTTGGTTGACAACCAATCTACCGCAGGAAGCAATGGTAACCTACTGCGGGATAATCTTCTGCCCAGTCAGTCATGTCTCTTTGCAGACATGATCGCCCAAAGTTTTCTTAACTGACTGAATGAATCATTCCTGCAAATATTTTCTGAGAAAATTTACTCAGAATTACATTTTAATGAGAACGATCATTTCATCAGCGCTGAAACTGATTAAAAACAAAATAAAATTCAAAACATTTCTCTGCTGCTGTCAGTTTTTAATTTCATGAGAAGCATTAAGTCCAGTGTCAAACAAAACAACGACCCAATAATTTAATCAAGTAAAATAGTCCTCTATCAGGTTTTTTTATATATCCAACCAATAAATGTCAAATATATAAATTAGGGCTATGATCTTTTTGAACAACATTCCTGTGCCGTAAATCGATAAACGTTTGTCCAAAAGTAATGAAAAAGGCATTAATTTGTTTTAATTCTTGAAAAAGGTCACCCCATATTGAAAATTCGACTTTAACATATACGCAAAGTGTGAAAAATCCAAATATTGCAGAAGCTTTATTTTCCAGTTTGCAAATGATATAATTGTATCGTACTTATGTATTTTTAACGCATTTAACTGTTTATAGCTATAGTAGAATATACAAATTTGTAAATGAACAAAAATAAGTTCTAGAAGGCTCCAGAAAGTCATAGAACTTCTTTATATGCAGTGTCCCTTCAGGACGAAGGCGATAATGGACTTCCACTTGCCAATTTTCTTTGTCGTTCTCAACACTTTTTCTCTTGGTATCTCCCCGAACCCCCTTCCACTATGTCACTCACTGATTTCTCCCGTCTCGCTTCCCCTCTGTCCGTCCTGTAAGTATTAGATTCTCTAAACCCCCCTTTCTCATTACGTGTCCCAGAAACCTCAGATGTCACTTGCTAAGTATGTTTTCTTTTCGTTTGCATCCTCTCCAAAGCATTGTCGTTGCTGACATGTTCGTATCCTCAGCATCCTTCCGTGGAACCTAATTTCTCTTGCTTCGAATATTATTTTATTTTATTTTATTATAAGCGTTTCACCCCGAGCAAGGCATGTCACTGCCACTACTGCGCAGGGGGCTACATAGAGTGGAGAAAGGATGATTAAATATAGGAAATGTCAGAGGGGGGGGTGATAGGCGGGTAAGGATACAGAGAATGAGGGTTGGGTAGATGAGAGTGTTCTGAGAATAATTGGGAGTTAGTGTGATAGGAGGTGTCTATTGACCCTACATTTAAATACCTGGAGATTGTAGTTGTCGGGAAAGCAGACTTGTGGAAGGGAGTTCCACAGGCGGGAAGCGCGAGAAAAGAAGCTTTTGGAGTAGAATTTACGGTTACATCTTATTTGTTTAACTGTAAAAGGGTGGGACCTAGTTGCTAATCTAGTATCTCGTGTAAATTCCTGCTTCCTTCATATTTGAAGAGATCGTCAAAGTTCGCTGACATAACAGGAAATATATCACATAACAGTCCCATACTGTTTTCTTTGTTTTCAACGAAAATTTCCTGTCTTTCAACACTCTGCTTAGCTTTTGAAATGTCTCCTTGGCCATGACAATGCGTCTTTAGATCTGAGTGACACACTTGACTCTTTGAGAACATTTCCTAAATATTTAAATTTTTAGATTCTAAAATCCCCGACCTGTAATCGGCATTTTGGGATTCTCTTTTTGCTGATGACCATGCATTCAGTTTTCTTGAAGTCTATGTTTATTTCTTACTTTTCACTATCCTTATTGCATTTATAAACGATTTTAGAAATTTCGTGTTTGGGTGATATTTAGTAAAAGTAAATTGAATTAAACCTTTTGAATATTTTTTTTATTAACAATACTTCATTAAATAATGATACAGAAAATCAATTATTTTACAAGAAGCTATAACCCTAATATTTATGAAGATATTTTTACAGGAAATAATAGGGAAACCATTAATGGGAAATATTAAAATTTGAAGTAAGATCGGGACTGGACAACATGAACAGAAAAAAAAGAAAAAGCAGCAGGGTCAGATTAGTTCATAACCAAAAAGCTTTCTGCTTAGATGATTTTGGCATCGATAAGGTCATAGAAATAATAATTGAAATCTGCGAAAGTGCTGACACACAGGAAGTCCTCAGTCAATCAGTTAAGTGCCATACGTGAAACACGCTTGGGAGATCATGTCTCGAAAGAGACATGACTGACTGGGCAGAAGATTATTCCTTAGTAGGTTGCCATTGCTTTCTGCGGTAGAATGGTTGTCAGTCAAGGCTATAGAACCCAAAACTGGAAGGAAGAGACGGATTAATACCTTCCCCAACGGTATTTGCACGTAAGTGAATGCAATGAATTCAATTGGAATTTGAACTCGGATCCCCGATTTCTCGTTCCGAGCCGATACCTACTGCACCACAACGCACAGGAAGTTCTCAATAGGCCTAGTAAATAGGAGTATATAGATTCGTCTGTCGCCCGGTTCACACTTCTCACCGGTCTTTTGAACAAGAGTAGAGGTTTCTCCCTTGTTTCCTGTTTAGGATCGGATTTCTGGTTCTTGCTAAAGTCTACTTCAGCTCTATACTCCTAAAGCTTGTCTTTTTCTGCGTTAATATAACTCCACACAGTAACCACCTATCTTGAGTGGCTCTCGAGTCGTGTATATTGGGTGAACATTAGAAATAATTGAAGCACGACCTAAGTTATGTGCAAATGAATGCAAGGTCTATCGGAGAATAATTTTAATGATCCACATTCTTCTTTATGTGCCGTGGCTCCTCATGACGTAAGCGGTCATAGCTCTCTACAACTTCCTGCCCTTTTATATCTTGGTAAATTTTATCTTTATTATTTATCCTAAACCCTGTCCCGCCATCTATTTAGTCAAGCTCACTATGTATGTTATGCGTTGTTTTCCTCTGTCCGTCCTACTTTCAACCGGTCCTGTGAGTATTAGATTTTCCAAGCCGTCTTTCCACATCATGTCCGCTAGACATTTTAATTGTCCCTTCCTGATGCTAAGTATAAGGCTCTCATGTTCAGTCAATGATATCCACATCATTCTGTAGAACAACATTTCTGTTGCTTCAAGTCACTTCATCTTCAGTCTGATCGTTTAAGAGATGGTCCAGCATTCACAGCTACATAGGACAGATCAGATATTTGTTTCTAACAAAGTTTTCTCGTTTCTCAATACTGTGATTAGATTTTAGAATGCACTTTGGCTATCCGATTGCGATTTAAGTGTCGCACTTTCGGTTCACTGTTGAAACACTTCACAGATATTTAAAACCAGAACATATTCTAGATTGTAAAAACTTTTTTTTATCTTATTTATAAATGGAACTTTGTCTGTGTGTGTGTGTGTCTGTGTGCGTATCCGTTACCTATAGACTCCAAAATGGCGGAACTGATTTTCTTGAAAATTTACAGAGTTGTACTATAAGCATCTGCGAGTGTTCTTAGCTAGGTTTTGTATCGAGGTGTCCCCGATAAATATCGAAAATCGATAATCGAAAAAATCAGGTTATAGAAGGAGTGGTCCGATTTTAATCAAATTTCATACGCTCATAGACAAAGACATAAGAAACGATATTCAGAAGTTTCAAGGTTGCAGTTCTTACAATAGTGCAGAAAATCGATTATATATATATATATATATATATATAAAAGGGAAGATGTTTGTGTGTGTGTGTTTGTTTGTCTGTATGTCCTTAATACAAATTCACAATTTTTATCCGATTCTCACCAAATTTCACACAAATATTCTTTAGGCTGAGTGTGAGCTCCAGGACCATGGATTAGTTTTAAAGCTTTCATTACACCCGAGCAACGCCGGGCTATACTGCTAGTTAGAGGTAATAATGATTAGTGATACAAGTTCTACTAGTTAACCTACACCTAGGAGAGAACAGATCAATTCATACCTTTTCCAAGGGTATTTGGGCGTAAGTGGATATAAACTCAAATTTCCAATTCCAAGGCGGTATCAATTACATCGTGTTGGATACACCAGTTCCCGTCCGATCAAGTTAAGCAACATCGAGCCTGGTCAGTGTTTAAATGGGTGACCATTTGGAAATACCAGGTACTGTAAACGTTATAGCCAAGAATGGTCCACCGGTCCTCCAGGTTAAGGGGATTGGGTGCAGGGCTAACAACTGTAAAAAACAGTTTGTTACAGAAACAGCAACAAAAAGTTGCTGCCCTATACACCATTGGGTGTGACGGATAAATGATGATGTCGAAGATCAATTACACCACACGCACATCCAAACATACAACACCTGGTATTTCTAAGAGATTACACATTAAATACTGACCAGATATGATTGTACGAAAAACAGTGTTTCAACGTTATATGGCCGTACGCCCTTTTTTTTATTCAGTCTGGATTGAAGGTGTTCCATCTGCACAAGCAATGTTTCTCTTTGTCACCTTGCAGAGAATCCATTCCTATTCATGACTATTGTACCTGTCTTCAGGGGTTACTTTATTATGGTTTTCGTGGTTGTTCTATGCTCCTCGGGCATGCATCTCACTAATTTTATTTCCAAAGTCTTTGAAGTCTTTCGCTTTCTCCCATTGCCACTCTTGTTCTGTAATGTTTTGGCTTTCACTAATTTTCAGTCAATACGAGGCCCATTCAAAGATAATAAAAGACAGTGTTGTGTGATCGGTAAAACTGGGGTGGTTAGGAAATTAAGAATTAAAAGCAACTTTCTTCTTTGGCGTGTGAAATCCTGGTTTTGCCGAATAGAAAAAGGATTGAGCACATGTTAAAAAAAAAAGTCGAAACCGGATTTCGCGAGTAGATGTTAAATTGATTTTCTGACCAATAGAAGCGATTTGCAAGACCTAGAAGAGCTAGCGATCCAGTGCAAAAAACTAAATGACTATATAAGCTTCGGTCAATGTCAGCCAGTCAGATGAGAGCAGCGAGAGAGACGACACACTAAAATTGAGGTACTTCCACTCATTTGTGATACCTTAATTTAAATTAAATTTTTGAACTAAAAAGGTTTCCTTGAAGCTTTAATTTTAGCTTTAATTGAAAGCCAAGGGATTAAATTTACTAATTCCAGTAAGTAAAATACCCTGGTGTATTTCAAACCGAAATTATATTGATCGGAATCGAACATTTGTTTGAAATTTTAAAACGTTTTTAAACCAATTTTTCCGCCCCAAATTTTTTTCATGGATTGTAAACAGAAGCCAATCCTCGGTTTTAAAAATCTTACAAAAATAAAATACACGTCACTGACACATTATTTTATTCAAATGACAGAATTTAAACTTACTTTAAGTTGACTTGAAACAGGAATTAATTGCTTACTGACTGAAATGTACTATAAAAGCGTTTCTCAATTACGGTATCCTTGTCATCGCACCTGTCATCGCCTTATCAGGAGGAGATAATGATATATAAAGTAGCCATCAAAAAAAAAAATATGGAAGACGAATTTGGCATAAATCTTATTCATACAAATCGTTTTTTTTATTAACTACGTTAAATTTTCAGCATTTCTCCAATATTTTATGGAATTTGAGTTAATTCAACTTTTAGATGTTTTATGAAAAATAAGAATGAAAATATAAAACTTTCTTTTAAAAAAATTACAGTTTAATAACAGAATGAAAATCTATGACGGCAGAGGTAACTCAATTTATGAAATGTTACGGCATTTATTAATTTTTATTTTTAATATCTATTTTTCATATTCTTTTTAGGTACCACCACAAATTGTGAATTTCACAATTATTTTTCTTTTTAACAAAATTAGAAAATTAGAAACTAAAATGTAAAAGTTGCTTTAAATTTTAAAGAGATGATTTGCAAAGCAAATGTTGAAAAGACGGCATAGGAAGCCCTGAAGCGAGATGAAACAGTTGTACTCCCTGCCGAAAATGTTTATATAGATTTTTTTTTTCATGTATGGAGTGTAACCTTTGAAACACGTGATCTTTTAATGGTATATATCATCAACGGCCACCCGTAACTAGAAAATACGCGCAATCAGCATACACACAATTAAAATGTTCTAATTATTAAAAAAAAAAGTGCAACATTATTTGTATTAAGCTTTTAGATTTTTCGATTAGTAATGTAGTCGCCACGCATTAATTTCACAAAATAGCGTGGACCTAGGAGGAGGTAATTTTAAAATATTTTTGAAGCTTTTATAAATTAATGTATTAAAAAATAATAATGAAAACAATTCTTGTAAAAATTAATTATTCATGGAAATTTTTTTCTAGTCAGACTATGATATTAATTTATTATGTTTAATTGTTTATAAAAGCAATTAAAAGTTTATCCAAATAAAAAAGGGCATAGTTTTATTGCATTTTTGTTTTTGCAATTCAGAGCAGATTTTCTAAAAAAGTGCCGCTATTGAAGAAAAACAAACAGTTTATTAGCATTCCCCAATGACTCCTGAATTTAATTAATATTAGCTTTTATGGGTAGAACTAGTCGAATTTATTAACTTTTCTGGAAATAAATTAGTGGCGGAGGGGGTAACATATGTAAAAAAAATATTTTTACCAATATTTTCTAAAAATAATTATTTCAAAACTGATTTCAGTGAATTATGAATAAGTTCTGAAACTTTCATCAAAATCTGACCATTATTTGACTTTTGCAAGAATTTCCAATTTGTATCTTTAACAGTCAAAAAGAGCCTTGCGTAATATTACGTTTTGACGTAATAAACTTGGCGTCAATTTAGGTCTCGCATTGACGATAAAAAAAAATTTTCTACCGAAATTTTGAACATGTTAGAAACAATTAAAAAATTTTTAAAATAATTAAAAAATACTTTGGTCTCTCCTCTTAATGATAAACATTTTGCCGAGAAAAAATTCTTTGTATTTAGTTTGGAGCCTTTTTCTTTTATACTATGCTGATTTTCAGCAAGTTTTTGAAAGTAGCTACTAAAATGTAACGGAAGAAATTCAAGTCGACCCGGACATAATATCACGTCGAATATTCGTTCTCTTTATTTCTCGTGTACTAATTCCTTTAACTTCTACATTCTCAGCACATTTACCCAACAAACGCTCATACATACATATATACGTACGCATAACTTTCCAACAAGTTACTACTACGAACATTTCTACAACTCTTGATAACTTTAACTTTCTCATTGAACAATTCATGTTACCCTTTTCTATCAATAATTTTTTATTTTAACACATTCCAACCTGCTGCCAACTTTTTGGTGATTACAAAAAAATCCTAAGCTGTAGGGGGTTCGGTTATATATGACACAAGGCCGATTGAATAAACATTATCCACTTTCCTATAGGCTCAAGAATAAGTGGCGCAGTTTATGAACAAATGCAGAAAAGATAACGGTTAACCGTAAACTTGAAGGTTAGATTGGAGAGCATCCGCCTGGGATTCTGTTCCACAAAGTAACAGTTATTAGGAAGAAGCTATCCGCGTGGAATGTGTGGCTATTTTAACTTCTTGATACTAAGGATTCTCGAGATTTAAAAACGGATATTTTTGTATATGATTCAATCAATAGTTATCAATTGTCTTCCTGATTAATATTCTCGCGACTCATTAATGCTCGTTTTAAAATTATTTAACACTCACTAACCCTGTGTGTCTTAGTATCTTTACTGCCCTGCTTGGGATGATTTCGATTTTTAACAAAATCAAGTATTTTCTCTAAATAAAAAGTAAGAGAAGCATTTTTGGCAGAGGAGAGCTTTTATATGTATAATAGACGAACATTTACAATAGAATTACACTGAAAGACAGAAAGAATGCTATTTACAATAGTTTGAAATTAATGCAATCGTTGCAAACAAAATAGACATCTAATATTAAGATGGCTTTTGGCCCAGTCCCGACAAGAAAAGCGATAACAGTGGGGAGGGGATTGATCTTACATGAATAATCCTCGACTTAGTCTCTTATGAAGCAAACACAAATACGTTATTTTCTGGCACCAGCAGAATGCATCCATCACTGTCATAATTGTCCTTTATCACATTTGTTGTATGAACAATGAAGCTGTCTTCCAAGAATATGTACAAGATTTTATTGAGAGTGAAATAGAAGAGAATAAAACGACGAACAAAGGAAAACTCCATTTTCTTATTTAATGATAAGGAAAACCACTTTCCTGCTTATCTTGGAGGAGGCTACCCGAATTAAAGATGACTTGTAGTATCTGTCGAAAATGAAGTAGGAACAAGTAGAATAAAACAAGATGGAACTGAGGTCGGCTGTTATACTACTAAAGGCAACTAAATTATGGAAGTCTTTCCAGTAATGAGTTACGCGCATGTCTTAACGGATTAAGAGGATTATTCTGTAGACATTTGGAAAGAAAACGATAGAATAACAAGTACATCGTCAGTAATTAACAAGAGTGAGCCAAATATGTGATAGAGTTCAGGTTCAGATCAGGGCAAGTGGTACAACAATTCTGGATTACAGAAACAGGAATTCAAATGAATGCAGACGACGGCTGGCGATAGATCAGTTAGAGTAAGACAAAAATACGGTGAAGCGTGTGTGGTGGAGAGAGCGAGAGACGAACGAACAAGGAGAACAGAGAAAGAGAGAGAGAGACGAACGAACAAAAGGAGAACAGAGAAAGAAAGAGAGCGAGAGATGAACGAACAAGGAGAACAGAGAAAGAGAGAGAGAGAGAGAGAGAGCGAGAGATGAACGAACAAAAGGAGAACAGAGAAAGAGAGAGAGAGAGAGAGGCAGAGATGGAGCGAACAAGGAGAACAGAGAAAGAGAGAGAGAGAGAGAGAGCGAGAGATGAACGAACAAGGAGAGCGAGAAAGAGAGAGAGAGAGAGAGAGAGCGAGAGATGAACGAACAAGGAGAACAGAGAAAGGGAAAGGCGAGAGACGAACGAACAAGGAGAACAGAGAAAGAGAGCGAGAGACGAACGAACAAGGAGAACAGAGAAAGAGAGCGAGAGACGAACGAACAAGGAGAACAGAGAGAGAGCGAGAGAGACAGACAGACAGAGAGAGACAGAGAGAGCGAGAGACGAACGAACAAGGAGAACAGAGAAAGAGAGACAGACGAACAAGAAGGAGAACAGAGAGAAAGAGAAGACGAACGAACAAGGAGAACAGAGAAAGAGAATGAACGAACAAGGAGAACAGAGAAAGAGAGACGAACGAACAAGGAGAACAGAGAAAGAGAGACGAACGAACAAAGGAGAACAGAGAAAGAGACGAACGAACAAGGAGAGACAGAGAAAGAGAGACGAACGAACAAGGAGAACAGAGAAAGAGAGACGAACGAACAAGGAGAACAGAGAAAGAGAGACGAACGAACAAGGAGAACAGAGAAAGAGAGAGAGAGAGAGAGAGAGAGAGAGCGAGAGACGAACGAACAAGGAGAACAGAAAGAGAGAGAGAGAGAGACGAACGAACAAGGAAAGAGAGAAAGAGAGAGAGAGAGCGAGAGACGAACGAACAAGGAAAGAGAGAAAGAGAGAGAGATGAACGAACAAGGAGAACAGAGAAAGAGCGAGAGACGAACGAACAAGGAAGACAGAGAAAGAGAGCGAGAGACGAACGAACAAGGAGAACAGAGAAAGAGAGCGAGAGACGAACGAACAAGGAGAACAGAGAAAGAGAGCGAGAGACGAACGAACAAGGAGAACAGAGAAAGAGAAAGAGAGAGAGAGCGAGAGACAAACAAGGAGAACAGAGAGAGACGAACAAACAAGGAGAACAGAGAGAACGAACAAACAAGGAGAACAGAGAGACGAACAAACAAGGAGAACAGAGAGAGACGAACAAACAAGGAGAACAGAGAGAGAGAGAGAGAGAGAGAGCGAGAGACGAACGAACGTGGAGAACTGAGAGAGAGAGAGCGAGAGACGAACGAACATGGAGAACTGAGAGAGAGAGAGAGAGCGAGAGACGAACGAACATGGAGAACTGAGAGAGAGAGCGAGAGACGAACGAACATGGAGAACTGAGAGAGAGAGAGAGCGAGAGACAGAGACGAGCCCGTGGAGAACGAGAGAGAGAGAGAGACAGGCAGACATGGAGAACTGAGAGAGAGAGAGCGAGAGACAGACGAACATGGAGAACTGAGAGAGAGAGAGCGAGAGACGAACGAACATGGAGAACTGAGAGAGAGCGAGCGAGAGACGAACGAACATGGAGAACTGAGAGAGAGAAACGAACAAACAAGGAGAACAGAGAGAGAGAAACGAACAAACAAGGAGAACAGAGAGAGAGAAACGAACAAACAAGGAGAACAGAGAGAGAGAAACGAACAAACAAGGAGAACAGAGAGAGAGAAACGAACAAGGAGAATAGAGAGAGAGAGACCAACGAACAAGGAGAACAGAGAGAGACGAACAAACAAGGAGAACAGAGAGAGACGAACAAACAAGGAGAACAGAGAGAGACGAACAAACAAGGAGAACAGAGAGAGACGAATAAACAAACAAGGAGAACAGAGAGAGAGAGAGAGAGCGAGAGACGAACGAACATGGAGAACTGAGAGAGAGGGCGAGAGACGAACGAACAAAGAAAACAGAGAAAGAGAGAGAGAGAAAGAGAGAGAGAGAGAGAGCGAGAGACGAACGAACAAGGAAAACAGAAAGAGAGAGAGAGAAAGAGAGAGAGAGAGAGAGCGAGAGACGAACGAAGAACGAGAACAGAGAGAGCGAGACGAACGAAGAACGAGAACAGAGAGAGAGAGAGACGAACGAAGAACGAGAACAGAGAGAGAGAGAGACGTGAACGAAGAACGAGAACAGAGAGAGAGAGAGACGAACGAAGAACGAGAACAGAGAGAGAGAGAGACGAACGAAGAACGAGAACAGAGAGAGAGAGAGACGAACGAAGAACGAGAACAGAGAGAGAGAGAGACGAACGAAGAACGAGAACAGAGAGAGAGAGCGCGAGAGACGAACGAAGAACGAGAACAGAGAGAGAGAGAGCGAGAGACGAACGAAGAACGAGAACAGAGAGAGAGAGCGAGAGACGAACGAAGAACGAGAACAGAGAGAGAGAGCGAGAGACGAACGAAGAACGAGAACAGAGAGAGAGAGCGAGAGACGAACGAAGAACGAGAACAGAGAGAGAGAGAGCGAGAGACGAACGAAGAACGAGAACAGAGAGAGAGCGAGAGACGAACGAAGAACGAGAACAGAGAGAGAGAGAGCGAGAGACGAACGAAGAACGAGAACAGAGAGAGAGAGCGAGAGACGAACGAAGAACGAGAACAGAGAGAGAGCGAGAGACGAACGAAGAACGAGAACAGAGAGAGAGAGCGAGAGACGAACGAAGAACGAGAACAGAGAGAGAGAGCGAGAGACGAACGAAGAACGAGAACAGAGAGAGAGAGAGCGAGAGACGAACGAAGAACGAGAACAGAGAGAGAGAGCGAGAGACGAACGAAGAACGAGAACAGAGAGAGAGAGCGAGAGACGAACGAAGAACGAGAACAGAGAGAGAGAGCGAGAGACGAACGAAGAACAGAACAGAGAGAGAGAGAGCGAGAGACGAACGAAGAACGAGAACAGAGAGAGAGAGCGAGAGACGAACGAAGAACGAGAACAGAGAGAGAGAGCGAGAGACGAACGAAGAACGAGAACAGAGAGAGAGAGCGAGAGACGAACGAAGAACGAGAACAGAGAGAGAGAGAGCGAGAGACGAACGAAGAACGAGAACAGAGAGAGAGAGCGAGAGACGAACGAAGAACGAGAACAGAGAGAGAGAGCGAGAGACGAACGAAGAACGAGAACAGAGAGAGAGAGCGAGAGACGAACGAAGAACGAGAACAGAGAGAGAGAGCGAGAGACGAACGAAGAACGAGAACAGAGAGAGAGAGCGAGAGACGAACGAAGAACGAGAACAGAGAGAGAGAGCGAGAGACGAACGAAGAACGAGAACAGAGAGAGAGAGCGAGAGACGAACGAAGAACGAGAACAGAGAGAGAGAGAGCGAGAGGGACGAACGAAGAACGAGAACAGAGAGAGAGAGCGAGAGACGAACGAAGAACGAGAACAGAGAGAGAGCGAGAGACGAACGAAGAACGAGAACACAGAGAGAGCGAGAGACGAACGAAGAACGAGAACACAGAGAGAGCGAGAGACGAACGAAGAACGAGAACAGAGAGAGAGCGAGAGACGAACGAAGAACGAGAACAGAGAGAGAGAGCGAGAGACGAACGAAGAACGAGAACAGAGAGAGAGAGCGAGAGACGAACGAAGAACGAGAACAGAGAGAGAGAGAGAGCGAGACGAACGAAGAACGAGAACAGATAGACCGAGTGAGAGACGAACGAAGAACGAGACCAGAGAGAGAGCGAGAGACGAACGAAGAACGAGTACACAGAGAGAGCGAGTGACGAACGAAGAACGAGAACAGAGAGACCGAGTGACGAACGAAGAACGAGAACAGAGAGAGCGGAACAGTGACGAACGAAGAACGTGAACAGAGAGAGCGAGTGACGAACGAAGAACGTGAACAGAGAGAGCGAGTGACGAACGAAGAACGTGAACAGAGAGAGCGAGTGACGAACGAAGAACGTGAACAGAGAGAGCGAGTGACGAACGAAGAACGTGAACAGAGAGAGCGAGTGACGAACGAAGAACGAGAACAGAGGGAGCGAGTGACGAACGAAGAACGAGAACAGAGGGAGCGAGAGGGTCGAACGAAGAACGAGAAGTCGAACGAAGAACGAGAACAGAGAGAGCGAGAGTCGAACGAAGAACGAGAACAGAGAGAGTTAGGGAACGAACAAGGAGAACAGAGAGAGAGAGAGACGGACGAAGAAGGAGAATAGAGAGAGAAAATGTTAAATATGAAAGAGATTTATGGAGAGAAAGAGGAAAGAAAGCGGAGAGAATGAGTCATAACGATTATTAAGACCTTTCTTCGTTAACAGTATCAAGATATAGGAACATTTCGTTGGAAACAAAACCGAGTGCTGCAATGTTACATGGTATTTGTCCTCCTGTATTGCAGTGAATGCAGGAGAACTTTCTTCAAAGATGAAGAGACTAGAAGCACCAGATATGTGGTTCAACAGGAAGATGCTGAGGATTCCATCAACTGAACACTTGAGCAACGCCGAAGTTTTGGAAAAAATTGAAACAAAAAGAAAACTTATACCGACATCAGGAATACGCAGTCGAAATTTGAGAAACGAAACGAGGAAGGAGATCTTTCGAGAATCTATTACGGACAGAGGGAAAACGGTCCAGGGAAAAAGTGCATGTCATCGGTTAGAGCTGCTTATCAACCTTGACATATACGGAAAAGACATTAGAATAATCGAGAGGGTATATTGGCAGCAAACCGTCTGTACACGGACAAGAAAAGAATTCAGCAGATATACAAAAAACACAAAGAGGTGTAAAACAAGGATGGGCCTAAGTGGATGGATAGCGGAAACAGGGTCTGGGAGAAATAATAAAAAAAAGACCAAACTATTAATGAATTACAAGAGACAGAAAGATGTGGACGGCCATAATCATCTACGTTCTGAGAAGACAGCACATGAAACTGGATTTTAAAGCATTGTTCTGAATATTTTTTATAATCACTCCAAACAAGGTAATAACGTCAAAATTGCATTGTGGGTTGCAGTGAAGAAAGAAAGGAAAAAGAGAAAGAAAGGAAAAAGAGAAAGAAAGGAAAAAGAGAAAGAAAGGAAAAAGAAAGAAAGAAAGGAAAAAGAAAGAAAGAAAGGAAAAAGAAAGAAAGAAAGAAAGAAAGAAAGAAAGAAAGAAAGAAAGAAAGGAAAGAAAGAAAGAAAGAAAGAAAGAAAGAAAGAAAGAAAGAAAGAAAGAAAGAAAGAAAAAGAAAGAAAGAAAGAAAAGAAAGAAAGAAAGGAAAAAGAAAGAAAGAAAGAAAGAAAGGAAAGAAAGAAAGAAAGAAAGAAAGAAAAGAAAGAAAGAAAGGAAAAGAAAGAAAGAAAGGAAAAAGAAAGAAAGAAAGGAAAAAGAAAGAAAGAAAGGAAAAAGAAAGAAAGAAAGGAAAAAGAAAGAAAGGAAAAAGGAAAAAGAAAGAAAGAAAGGAAAAAGAGAAAGAAAGGAAAAAGAGAAAGAAATACAGGGGATGTCGAAGAAAGGAGAAGAGGAAGATAGGAATCATGCAAATAGAAGATGGCAGTTGACATTCTATTTAAACTTTTGGAGATTGTAGCTGTTAGGGAAGCAAGTATGTGAAAATGAGTTCAACAGGTGAGAAGTACGAGAAAAGAAACTGATGGAGTAGAAGTGACGGTTATATTTGGTTATTTTGACGGCAAACGTTTGGGACCGAGATGCCAATCTAGTAACGCGAGTACATTTATGTGGTCGGGGCACCTGAGAAAAAATTCGTCAGAACAGAAGCCGTAAAAATAATAATATTGTCCCATTGAATTTTCACACCAGTAATGACTTGTGGGCTACAATGCAAGTTAAGGGACAACAAGTCTCCCCATGCATTATGGCAGAATCTAACTATTGCAACGATGGTGAGAGAGAGTTGCCATTTTTAATTAACTTTCGTCTTCCACATTTCACGCTAGCCTTCAATATTTACATCAAAATATTTCTCAGAAACGTGTGCGCGCTGTTTTCTTGCCAAGAAGGAATTTGAAAAGCTTGTAATGGTTAGAAAATTAAATTAGCTTGACGCTGATAAATTACCACTGTCATTAGCAATTATTACTTTTCTTTTATTTTTCATAATTCTTTTTGTTATTAAATGTACATAAAATACAAGAAGAAAAGCGGAAACATGCGCATGAGAAACAAAATCTCAAAGCGAATGGATAACGTATTGATATTTACTAAATATCGGTAGTATGGCACAAGGCCGAATAAAATATGCATTACGACAGTTTAGTAGGAACGAGTTTGAAATACTGTGTTCTTAAGTTTAGTTTAAATACCGACAGAATTAAAATGAAAGCATTTTGTTAAATCCCGATTTAAGGAATAACGACTTTAGATATGAAGTGCCTTCTAAAATTTAAGCATAGTATTATTGTGGTGCATTAAATATCGGCTCGGAACGAGAAATTGGGGAGCCGAGTTCGAATTCCAGCTGAATTCATTGCATTCACTTAACGCGCAAATACCCTTAGGAAAGGTATTAATCCGGTTCTTCCTTCCAGTTATGGGTTAAATAACAGGACAGATTGGGTTCTATAGCCTTGGTCGGCAACCAGTCTACCGCAGAAAGCAATGGCAACCCACTGCGGGATAATCTTCTGCCCAGTCAGTCATGTCTCTTTTGAGATATGATCGCCCAAGTGTGTATCACGTATGGCACTTAACTGACTGACTGACCGAAAGAATTAAAATGAAAGCATTTTGTTAAACCTCGATTTAAGGAATATTGACTTAAATTTTAGAAGGCACTTTATATCTAAAGTGCTTTCTAAAATTTAAGCATAGTATTAAGAAAACGGAAAAAATCGTTAGAAAGAACATTAAGCGGTTACGTAATATCAGTTTTTCTATATGGCAGTGAATGATGGACCCTCCTCACAGATGAAGAGGCTTGAGATAACGGAAATGTTATACTGGAGGATATAGAGAATATCATGGACTGAACATGTGAGTAACAACAAAGTTTTAGAGAAGGTACAAAGAAAAATGTGCATTGTGGTGCAATGGATATCGATTCGGAACGTGAAATCGGGGAGTAGAGTTCGAATTCCAGTTGAATTCCTTGCATTCATTTACGCGCAAATACCCTTGGGAAAGGTATTAATCCGTCTCTTCCTTCCAGTTATGGGTTAAATAATAGGACAGATTGGGTTCTATAGCTTGGCTGGCAACCAGTCTACCGCAGAAAGCAATGGCAACCTACTGCGGGATAATCTTCTGCCCAGTCACTCATGTAGCTTTCGAGACATGATCGCCCAAGCGTGTATCATGTATAGCACTTAACTGACTGACAAAGAAAAAGAGCACTTATGCTTAACCTCAGAGAGAGACAATTGAAAGTTTCGAGCACATAATGAGGAAAGCCGGCTTGGACAATTGGATACTCACAGGAGAGTTTAAAAGCATGAGAGACCGGAGAAAATAAACGCAAGCTACCTAGCGAGATTGAATAAATGGATGACGGAGCAGGGTTTAGAGGAGATATAAAAAAAATTATAAAGTGCTACAAAAGAGAAGATGTGGAGAATCGTGATCAACCTCCTGAAAGGAAATGGCACATAGAAGTTCGAAAATTTTATAATAAACCGTATATATATATATATATATTAAATGATATGCGTTGTGGTGTTATGGATATCGGCTCGGAAAAGGAAATCACTAGAGATGAATTCGAATTCCAGTTGAAATTTTTGCATTCCCTTGCGAGCAAATAACTCTGGAAAAGGTATGAATCCATCTCTTCTCCCTTCATCTATGGGTTAAATATCAGGATAGATTTAGTTCTACAGCCTTGGTTGTCAACCAGTCTACAGCAGAAACAAATGGCAGCCTCCTGCGGGGAAATCTTCTGCTTACTCGGTCATAGATCAAGAGAGACATGATCGTCCAAGATTGTATAACGTAGGGCACTTAACTGACTGACATGTTAAGTTACTATTTTTTGTTTATTTGTGGTTGAAAAAAGAAACGAACGCATGTATGGCACTGAATTAAATCTGAATTTATGTGACAAATGTTTTGCTTATTTTAGGCCCTCGTAGAATTTTTCTCAGCGACCTTGAGGCTGAAATACTAGCCAGATTTATTCAAAAATAATTAGACCTTTTGTTGTAAACAAATGGTTGGATTTTTTATCATTAGCAAACCCTTTGCACATTTCAGGATTTTCTGAAGATAAACATGTGTATTTGATACAGTGTTTTCGTGTTTACCACAAGGACATCTCTAAGAGAGATATGAGATCAATGGACATTGACATCAAGGTAGGAAGACGTCGCCTTCGTTGGAGACGAGATTTACACTGAGGGATTGAGCGACGAGAGAAGGAACGGAAGCTTGCCCCCAGGGAGAAGCGTGCTGGAAAGAAAACAAGACGGCGACATCAGGGGAAAGAGTCTCGATTGAAGATGGTCGCTCGCGTGTGAGCCAGTACAGCCATAACATATAGTGCGACCATCAGCAGCTGTGTCAAATCACATCATTTTACGAAGACATTAAAAACTTGAGAAACTGTAAAGTATTTTTGATGCTTCACTTCATTAAATTCTTTAGCGTAGTTTTTATAATCGCACTAAAAATGGAATCAGTAAAACAAATTAAAGATTCATATAATCATATGTTCATTTTCACACACATGAACCCATCACTTCTCCCTAGCTATGGATTAAATAACAGCATACTGGTTTCTCGAACTTTGGGTGGCAGTGTCCATTCAGAACAGGAGCGATCATAAGGTAAGCGGTCAGCTTCATATCTCTGACCCTTTTGCTTTTGACATGCCCTGTGAGTATCAAATTTTTCAAGCCTTCCTTCCTTACGCGCCCAAGAAAATTCAGGTGACCGATTCTAAGTATAGGTGTTCTCTTTGTTTCCATTTTTTCATTAGACTTCTTTGCTGCTTATACGCTACGTTCATGATATTCTCACCATCCACATGTTTCTTACACTCTTCTCTTCATCTGAGTATTTAGCAAAATCTCCCCACTGAAGCCTGATGTGACACAGTTGGTTTTAACATCGGAATTCCGAGCTCTTAAATTCTAACAAAAAAATTTTCCGTAGACCCTGCTTAATGGTCTAATTTTCCCCAGATAAAACTATCCCTCGACAAAGCCTCGTCTGGGGTCCTATCCACCTGAATGCAAAGATGGTTGGTTGGTTGTTTTGTTTTTATGGCATATCAACCTCGGCAGGTTATTTATTGCCAACTAAATTTTATTTATTTATTGCTGGTAATACTTTTTTCTTTCAACAATTTATTGTTGTTTTTATATAAGTTTTTGTGTCTAGTAATAAATTTTCCTTTTCGAGTATCAAGATTTATTGGGATTTGTTTTTTTAAGGGCAGAGTCCCCAAGTCCTATCCTTGTTATTTAACCCATAACTGGAGGGAAGGGACGAATTATACCTTTCCCAAGGGTACCAGTGCTTAAGTGAATGCAGGATATTCAACTGGAATTCGAACTCGGCTCACCGATTTCTCTTTCCGAGCCGATATCAACTGCA
The DNA here is from genome assembly GCA_037127315.1 of Ascarosepion bandense. NCBI lineage: Eukaryota > Metazoa > Mollusca > Cephalopoda > Sepiida > Sepiidae > Ascarosepion > Ascarosepion bandense. The sequence goes on along the minus strand of JBBBDQ010000993.1, from coordinate 1,566,713 downwards.
CCACAACGCACATCCGTCACCAAACGCTTACAATACATGGTATTTCCAAGCGGTCACCCATCTAAGTACTGACCAGGCTTAACTTTGGTGATCGCGCGAGAACCGGTGTATTCAACGTGATATGGCCGTAAGCTCCCTGAAGGCAAAGAGCTTGCCAAGTTGTAGTCAGAGCGGAACTCTCTACACTTCATTTGTGAGGAAACTGTCCAGCATTGACTACTATATAGGAGGATTGATATTACATAGCAGTTCAGTAATCTTTTCTAAAGAAATGTTCCTGTTTATTCGCATTTGGTTAAATCTTAGACAGTATCTTGTTGTTCAAACGCGCATTCGGTTTTCGATATCCTCATTTCTCATACTTTAAAACACTGTAGCCGATTGTGGAAAAGAGAAACGAATTCTTACTGGTTGGACGTACTAATGCCCTGAAACTAGAGAATGGCGTTTCTTTGCATCGAAGATTGATCCAACCATTGATTTCAACTGATCCTCCACCAGCTGAACCCCGGAGGAGAAATCGATAGGATGCGTCTGGACCTGTATAAATCTAACATGAGGTTCCTTATGAGAAACCATTTCCTAGGAGGTGCAACAAAGGTACCCATCATCCATATTGCTATAATATCTTCCAGATATTACTTGTAAGATTTAGGTTTTCGATGGGCTGAGATGATTCTGACTTATTATCTAACAGGACATCCTTATTTCAACAAGTTCTATTGCTGAAGTTAGGTAGAAAACATTTCATTAGTAAAAAAAATTAAGTTTTCAAAACATTCAACCGTCCATTTCATTCCAATAACTCGCTTTATTTGAAATTTAAATGTGGCACTTGTTTACATTTTTGTCTAATAGACATTGATGAAGCATCGCGGACGTCACCCAGCCAAAACAAAGAAAACAAAAAAAAACAAAAAAAAACAAAACAAACAAAAACAAAACAAAACAAAAAACAAAAAAAAACACCAAACAAAAAACAAAGCACCAAACAAAACAAACAAAAGACAAAATAAAAAAACAAAAACAAAAAACAAAATAACAAACAAAACAAAATTATTTAAATATCAATTGACTTTAAATTAATAAAATTTAATTGGCAGCAATTTCTCATTAATTTACAGCTGAAATGGCTAGATATAACCGTAGGTTCTATCCTAACATTTTCTTCTATCGCTTGTAGAACTTTCTTCCGGCTTCTTGCTTCACAGTCAACTTAGAGCTCCAGAAATATAAACGTTATCTTCTGAATTAATTTTTGTTCTTTTATTGTACTCTCTCTTTAATAATATATTTTTATTATATTATCTAACACTCAATAACACCTCACGTTTTTAATGACGTTATTACCTTGCTTGGGATAAATAATTAAAATATATAAAAAACGATACAGTTGAAAAAAAATTCACACGTTAATATAATAAACGTGAGTCACATTTCTGTCTCAGTAAATGTAAATTTAGTTTAAAAATATTTTTCAGATGACGCTGTTGTGTCAACGAACGTCTCAGATATTTGTTTTTATCATTTTCTTGTATATTTATCATTCTGTTGCATTCTTATATATATATATATATATATACACGCACGCACGCACGCGCGAGCGCACACACAGACAGAGGGGTGGACGGGATAATGGAAACACTTTGAAATTTCAAACAAATTCATTTCAGTATGAGGTAGGAGCGCTTTAGGCAGTAATTACAGCTTAAATTCTGCGTGAGTGACTCATAATATTTAAATTATTTCTGGATAAATTTATATTTGTTCTTCAGCTAAAACAGTCTACAATTCTTTAAAAAATGATGGTGGAGAATATCGACTCCTTACATGTTTTTCTAAAATGAATAATAAAATGTTCAATGATGTCGAAATCTGGGGAATGTGATGGCCAGATAAGACGTTCTATTTCAGTATAGTTTTTCTCGTGCCATTCAGCTACAACTTTAGCATCATGAATGGGTGCATTATCATCCTGAAAGATGGCATTTTTCCCCGGAAACAGTTCCTGAACCATGAGATGCAGTTGATCCGTTAAAATTCTGAAATAGTACTGACAGTCAATTTTAATTAACTTATTTAATTAATGTATTTATCTATAATTCTGAAATGGGGCAGTATTTACAGCTTTTATATTATTCGGACTATTGCCTTCGTCTTTGTTGCCATTTTTACGACGTTTTTGCTGTTGTGCGCTCCGGCGTTGTCCAAGTGTTAGAAAGTTCGAATTTCCTAGCACCTGAAAACGACCGGAATGTACAACGGTCGAAACATAGTAAAAATTGCAACAAAGATGAGGACAATAGTCCGAATCTTGTAAATACTGTTATTTAAATAATATCTCTAAAAAACAATTTTTGAAAAAAAAAAAAAAAAAAGAAAAAAAAAAAAAAAAAGATTACAAATAATATTAAATCATCAAACATGATTTTGATAGTTTAATAAAATTTTTCAAATTAGACTATTATAGTACGAGGCGCTTGTTCACTTTATCTAAGAACTAGCATTATAGCCCGGCGATGCTCGGGTGTAATGAAAGCTTTAAAACTAATCCATGGTCCTGGAGCTCAGATTCTTTGGACGTTGGCACGAAAGACTAAAAAGCAATAGTTGTTTCCAGTTAAAGCGAAACCGTAGACTGAAAGAAAAATGAATGGATGTAAATCAAATTTTGGTTTCCTGGTATCGATATCAAATTTTCTGCACTATTGTAAGAACTGCAACCTTGAAACTTCTGAATATCGTTTCTTATGTCTTTATCTATGAGTGTATGAAATTTGATTAAAATTGGACCACTCCTTCTATAACCCGATCTTTTTCGATTATCGATTTTCGATATTTATCGGGGGTACCTCGACATAAAACCTAACTAAGAACACTCGCAGACGCTTGTAGTACAACTGTGTAAATTTTCAAGAAAATTGGTTCAGCCGTTTTGGAGTCTATAGGTAACGGATACACACACACACAGACACAGACACAGACAAAGTTCCATTTATAAATAAGTTTAGATTAGATTTAGATTTAGATAAGGTAAACGTCTGAAAACGTAGATAAAAAATGTTGGTTGAGTACTGTTTGGAGCGGACTGGACAATCTGGACAACGGGTAGAATCTCTCAGGTCGTTGTATCTGTAACCAGTGCCAACTTGTGACCAGTTAATCGACTGATAACTTGACTGGCCTTTCTAATATTTGCCGATGTAGTTTTAGGTTTCCAATATCTCCGTCTATCCTATTATCGATTCAGTAAATTGGTAGGTTACACTGCTAGTGTGCTATTGATATAACCTACCAATTTGATTGGATCAATACTAACTTAACAATATAAGCTACCAATTTAACTGAACCAATATTGCCTAACGAATATATCCTAAAAACTGGCATGATGAATAATGCATAACCCGTATGTGGTCTGTCCGGTAAGCATTCTATAAGTTAATCTAATCTTATTTATAAATGGAACTTTGTCTCTGTGTGTGTCTGTGTGTGTGTGTGTATCCGTTACCTATAGACACCGAAACGGCTGAACCGATTTTCTTGAAAATTTACAAAGTTGTACTATAAGCGTCTGCGAGTGTTCTTAGCTAGATTTTGTGTCGAAGTACCCCCGATAAATATCGAAAATCGATAATCGAAAAAGATCGGGTTATAGAAGGAGTGGTTCGATTTTAATCAAATTTCATACACTCATAGGCAAAGACATGAGAATCGATATTCAAAAATTTCAAGCTTGCAGTTCTTACAATAGTGCAGAATATATATATATATATATAAAGCTTTCATTAAACCCGCGCAACGCCGGGCTATACTGCTAGTAATCACAAAAAAAAAAAAAAAAAGAGGAAACAGCCTACGTAGGAAAATGGTGTTTTACATAAATTTGCAATACTTTCCATGGAAATTTACACACTTATCTAAGCAATGTTTACGATTTTGAAAACTGCATATGAAAAAACCTTCCTCGTCACGTTAACCTTCATTATTGTCCAGTTTGAAGATTCCATTTCGATGTGTTTTTTTGAGTATTGGGAAAAAAGAGTAGTTATAGAAACCCAATTATACTGCAGTGCGACTAAAAAGCCTGAGTAACGTGATTAAAAAAATCTCCAGATTTAGAAGGTCACACAGCACTCAAGCTCACTCAACATTGTTTACTTACTGGCTAAAACGTCTGACACAAAGTGTTCAATTATATATCAATAAGCTGTTATCAGTTGCCAAGTAGCATAAAAAAGGCGCAATCTGTTCTCGAAATATTTAAAATCTTTGGATACTTTACTGAGAGACTTAGTATACTCTACCAAGATGGCTGAATGAAAAATGCTTCATCAACAAGTTACCAATTTCCTTAACCAACAGCTTTCAACCTACTAATATAACTCGCCATTAGAACATATTACAAATGCAGTCAAAGATAGTCAATTAAGTGCCATACGTGATACATGCTTGGGCGATCATGTCTCGAATGAGACCTGACTGACTGAGCAGAAGATTATCCCGCTGTAGGTTGCCTTTGCTTTCTGCAGTAGACTGGTTGCCAATCTGTCTTATTATTTAACCCATAACTGGAGGGAAGATACGGATTAATACCTTTTCGAAGGGTACTTGTGCATCAGTGAATGCAAGGAATTCAACTGGAATTTGAACTCGGCACCCCGATCTTTCATTCCGAGTTGATACCCACTCAGAACTTTAAAGAATAACTGGAATTGGTGTGATTTCTAGACAATCTCATTACAAATGAAGAAGAGACTCGTTGCTAGAGTTGTCGTTCTATAGACAGATGCTGGGAATACTATGGGCAGTACATGCGATAAACGAGGAAGTTATAAAGAAAAAAAGAACTAAAAATACACCTACACTTTAAATTAGGAAAGGAAAGTTAATATTTCTGAAACACATTATGAGGAAAGATGGTTTGGAAAATGTAGCATTCAGAGGACGTATTGATAAAAGAGGGTAGAGGGAAACACAGACTAATCTACATCATGATTTCTTGCAAATGGATAACAAAGTAGGGACAAAAAAGAGTGTCAAACAGTCAAACGTTGCTTAGAGTGTCAGGAAGATGCGGAGAGCCTTGACCGTTCATTTTTAGAAAGGACCAGTTACATAAATGAAGATTTGAATTGATGAAATAATATAGAAATAACTATTTGTGTGGAAATAAATTAAGGCTGTATCCGCTTGATAAGAAAAGACGTTTGCAGACTGGGCTTAGGGGGCTAGTAACAGCCTAGATTTCTGATGTGGATATTGAAATATAACTAATATTACAAATAAAAGCATTTGATTCAGTACAATCCAAAGAACTACTTGAAGTACAACATCAGCTTGATTTGCATGAGGGTATAAAACTTAACTGGATAAAAACAACCTGCATATAGACAGAGGAGTTCGGTGAATGAAGAGGAGGAGGAGGAGTGAGTTCGGTGAATGAAGAGGAGGAGGAGGAGTGAGTTCGGTGAATGAAAAGGAGGAGGAGGAGTGAGTTCGGTGAATGAAGAGGAGGAGGAGGAGTAGTGAGATCGGTGAATGAAGAGGAGGAGGAGTTCGGAGTTCGGTGAATGAAGAGGAGGAGGAGGAGTTCGGTGAATGAAGAGGAGGAGGAGGAGTTCGGTGAATGAAGAGGAGGAGGAGGAGGAGTTCGGTGAATGAAGAGGAGGAGGAGTTCGGTGAATGAAGAGGAGGAGGAGTTCGGTGTTATAAATATAAAGAGGAGTAAGAAAAAGATGAATATTCTCCTGGGGTTTATTTAATATTTACAACATGATCACAGACGGTTTAGTATGGAAAGATGTAACCTTGACAGAAGATATTCAGATAATACCGTGTTGACAGCGGACGCAGAAAAAAGAAATATATAAGTCGGGGCGAAAAGAGAAGTTGTCACCCAGATTTCGGTGACAAAAAAAACATACTGAATTTTATCTTTTTGATCAAATTTTGTGGACAGAGTTGTACAAATTTTTATCTTAAGTGGTTGTTCGTTTTCGATGACCGTAAATCTATTTTTCTTGGGTGGTCTTTTGTTCAAACCTCCCCCACTCAAAAAAAAAAAAAAAAAAAAAGATAGATTTGAAAAAAAAAAAGCATTACCTTACCTCATCTTCTCACCCATCTAGGGGATGAAGAAGAAAAATTTGTTTCGGTATATCGATCGGTCTATCCAAATAACTTCGTTCCTTTACTTTCGGTGTAGTGTCCTTAGCATCTTTCAATAAGAGCTCATTCCTTGCTTCAAGTTTCATCTTCATCTGTGATTTAATGGTCTAGCATTCACTCTCATATATTTGAACTGATATTACATAACAGTTCAGTACCCTTTTCTTTTTCCAATGAACTATTCCTCTTAATACTTTGTTTAACTTTTTGAAGTTTTCTTTTGTTATATAAATGAGCCTTCAGATTTCAGCTTAGCATATTCATCCTCTGTTAAAACATTTAGATGTTTAAATTTCTTCATTTGCTTAATTTTGGCATCTTTAATATGTAATTTGCATGTTGGGCTGTTTCTTATACTGACAACCAAACAGTATCTCCTTCCAATTAATATTTAAACCTTTTTGTTTTACAATATTAACTTCTATAAGAGTTTTTATAGTTTCCCTTCTGTGCTTGCTATTAACGTTGTTTTATCTGCTTATCCATTGATGTAAAGATTGTGGGCTCCAATAATGAATCCGAGTAGGACTTCTAAATCTGAGGAATGTTTTACTATTTGCATTTGTCAGTCTATTTCTGAGATTAGGTAGCATCTACAGTATTTACATTATTCAGACTATTGCCCTCATCTTTATTGCCATTTGTACGACGTTTCGGTCGTTGTACACTCGGGCCTTTTTTCAGGTGCTACGAATTTCAAACCGAACCCTTTATTACAATCACTTATGAACACATGGTCCAGTGGGTAGAGGCGTTGTTTAGTTCCTGTGACTTGACCCAAATAGTTGTGAGTTCAGTACCAGGCTACAGGAGTAATGAACAAGTAACTTACAGGGTTAGAGGGAGATAACCCATAACTACCAAAAGAGGCACTACTATGCAAGGAATGAAGATCAGATATACCCCAGTGATTGTAATAAAGGGCTTGGTTTGAAATTCCTAGCACCTGAAGAAGGCCGGAGCGTACAACGACCGAAACGTCGTACAAATGGCAACAAAGATGAGGACAATAGTCCGAATAATGTAAATACTATGAATTTTGTGTATTTATTGCAATCATTTTTTTTATTTTCATGCAGGCGGTTGGCTCCCAGTATATGTTAGTACGTGATGCATTTTCGAGACTAGGCAGAAGGTTTCTACTTTCTGCGGTAGACTGGTTGCTAACAAACTACAGAATTCAACCAGTAGCTGGAGGGAGAAGAGAGCGAGTCATACATTTCCCAAGGGTATTGGCGCGTACGTAGGGAAATTCAATTCGAATTCAAACTCTGCTCGGAGACTTCACCGAGCCGATATCTATCGCACCACAACGCACATCCAAATTCTTCTTCAGTTGCCGTGTCTCTTCAGGACGTAGGTGATTATGAACTCCCACTTGGCTCTCTCTCTGTTCTCAATATTTTTCCTCTTGGCATCTCTCCCACTTCCCGCTCCGCCATCCATTTGCTCAGATCTATCAAGTAGATTAAATTCTTTAAATTATTAAATTCTTCAGGCCCTCCTTCCTCATTAAGTGTCCTAGGAACCTCATTTGTTTCTTCCTAATTTTAGGTATGAGTTTTCTTCTCGATTGCATCCTTTCCAACACCTCATCGTTGGAATCCTCAGCACCCTTCTGTAAAACTACATTTCTGCTGCCTCAAGCCCCTCCTTCATCCTTGATGCGATCGTCCAAAATTCACTTCCACACAGAAAGACAGATATCACATCATAATCTATCTCCGTACTCTGGTTAGCGTTTGAAATGCGCCTTTGGCCATGTCAATGCGTCTTTGGATCTCCATGTCACACTTTCCATCCTCTGTCAAAACATTTCCCAGGTATTTGAATTTCTTTGTTTTATTTTGAGTTTCTCCGACTTGTAGTTGGCATATTGGGCTCCTCTTTTTGCTGATGACCATACATTCAGTTTTCTTGAAGTTTATGCTCAGTCCTTTCTTCTCACTTTCTCTTACTATCTTCTGTAGAAGGTCTTGCATTTTCCTTTTCGTGTCTGCTATCAGCACCGTGTCATCGGCGTATCTTATCTTGTTAAAATTGTGACGGCCAATGACGAATCCCGGCAAGGCTTTTATTTCTCTCATAATTGCTTTGCTGTACAAATTGAATAAATCCTGTGAGAAGACACATTCTTGTCTTACGCCTCTTGCTATTTTTGTATACCTGCCGAGTTCATTTCCTGTCCGTACAAACACGGTTTGCTGCTAATATAGATTCTTGATTATCCTTACGTCTTTTCAAAAATGTCGAGGTTGTCGAGCATCTTTATCAAGTCTTTGTGCCGTTCTTTGTCAAATGCCTTTGTGTGGTCTAAAGTACAGATAAATGTCCGTCTGCATTTGTACTGCTCGTTCAGATAGCATTCTGAGCATGAATATCGTATTTCTCGTTTCAGTATCTTTAACGAAGCCACAGCGGTCTTGTCATTTTTTTTGGTCGATTCTGCTGCTCCCTTTGTTTATCTGAATCCGGATAATGAGTTTTGTTATGTGGTTCATTAAACTGATTGTTTAGAGTTTGCATTTCACTGCACCTGACTTCTTAGGTAGCGTTATGAAAATTGATCTGCTTAGGTCCTTCGGTATATTGCCTCTGTTGTAGATTTCTTTTATTATTTCTGTTAGTCTGTCTACGCTAAAACCTTTTAAGGACATCAACATCTCTATTACAATCCCATCTGGTCCCACTGCTTTGTTTCTCTTCAATTTGGCCATTGCCGATTTCATCTCGGTTTTTAATATTTCTGATCTTGTGCATTGTTGGTTGCTCTCTCTTGTCCTGGAAGATATCTCGAATATTCTGGTTCCTTTTTTTTTTAAGTATTTTGTTTTTTTTAAATATTGGCGTGACATCCTTTGTTTTCATACATCCTGTTTCTGAGAAGGCCCTTTGCTGTTAGTTCCTTTTTTGTTTATGCATATCTTCATTATTTGTTGTGCTCAGTCTCTCTACTTTGGCGCATTTGTCGTTGAGCCATCTATCTTTAGCCTGTCTACATCTGCTCCTCCTTTCCTTTTGTAGTCATTTGTATTCCGTTCCATATCTTGGCGTCGTTTTCTGTCTCTTTTGCATCAGGTCAAGAATCTCTTCGGTGATCCACTCGTTTTTCTTCCGACATGTTTTATCCTTTGCGATGAGGTTTGCTGATGTTACTAGAGCTACTCTTAGTGTGTCCCATTTTGGGCTTCCGTATCCAATTTGTCCTTCGTAGATAGTTTTCACGCTCTTCGTATACATTTCATGCAGGTTCCGGTCATTCCAGAATCTATTGTACTGCAATCTTATGGCTGTGTTAGGTTTCTTTAATCTCCTTAGTTTGCATACGACTGGTAGGTGGTCGCTTCGGAAGTCCGCTCTTGGGTAGGCTTTGCAGTGAAGGACTGCGTTTATGAATCTATTGTTGATAGTAGTATAATCAGTTTGGTTCTTAATTTATTCTTGACTTCATGTCCATATTCTTCTTGGATGTTCTTGGGAACAGGTATTGGTTATTATCTGGCCAGTCACTGTGCACCAGTGTACCCGTTTCTCACCACGGCTATTGCGGTTAGTCCAAAATTGTCGATCGTTTCACCTTCTCTTCCTTGGCCAAATTTGGCATTCAGATCTCTCATGATAATTCTGATTTCTCAAGATTTGCACTGTGCCTTGGCATAATCTAGCATGGAGTAGGAGGATTCGATTTCTTCATCTGTACTTTGTGTTGTCGGTGCATATACCACTATTACCGATATATTGAGATACCTCCTGTTCATTGTAAACTACTAGAATTCTTTCAGATATATAGCAGAATAACATAACGCATTTTTATGTGTCTTTATCTAGTAAAACGCCGACTTCTTTTTCATTATTTTTACCTCCTTTGTATATAATACTGTGGTCTTTACCGATGAAGTCTCCATTGATTGGCCATCTCGTTTCACATATGCCTAAAATATTTATGTTCGATCTAGTAATCTCCTGCTTCACGTTTTCCAGCTGTCCAGTTCTTCGTGGTTCTAACGTTCCATGATCCAAGAGTTGTTTTTTGTTCGTTACGAACAGTTGCAGGATAACAATCTGGTGACACCTGTCACTCAAGTCTTTCCATTTCGGGTGAGGGATAAAAAGCCCATCCATTCCAAATATCAATTCTGTTCTTTGAGATGCAAACGATTCTGCATAATCTATAAAATATTCGCACACCTTCCTTTGTATTTGTATTGTCCTAACTATATATATATATATATATATATATATATTTAAATTTTGGTATTCTCAGATCATCTTACAGATTTGGAAAAAATAAGAATTACTTGAATTCAAGAAATAGATATACCTAGAGAATTAAGTCCAGAGACTGCAGCATAAATTATCTCTGGTCTGCCAGGATTAAGATTTTAATCCCAGTGTGCTTCAAGATTCAAAAACTTCCAGGGTGGTAAAATTATTAAATTAGTAAAGATAATCAATATGAATATTATGCAATTTATGACGGGTTAACACAAAGAGTTCATGTGCAGCCGTTTATTATCGCTAATGAGCAGTCTGACTTGGTTGGAATTATTATGTCAACAATTTAAATTAGCAGAACCACGAGGTATGGAAGCTGTGAGTAGATGAAACTCGAGTAAAAGGAACTGAAGAAAGATGATTGGTCATAAAAATTATGATTGATTTGGCGATAAAATGACTTTATAATTTTTTTATAAATATAGATTAAATCCTAGCACAAGCTAGGTAAAGCAAAATCTGATTGGTTAGAAAATATATGCTTTCTTTGCATATCGCATTAATTGTCGTATCTTTAATTTGTAATTTGTATGTTGGACTGTTTCTTTTACTAACAGCCCCATATCCTATCTTTTTATAATTAATGTTTACTTTTTTTCTTTCTATATAATCTTCTATAGAAGTTTTTTGTAGTTTTCTTTCTGTGTCTGCTATCAACGCAGTGTCCACTCTGTTGATGTTTGGATTGTGGGCGGTAATGATAAATCCGGGTAGGACTTCTGAATACGAAGATTGCTTTACTATGACGGTTGAAGTTCGGTGATCATCTTTAAATAACAGCTCTTTTTGGGGTGTGACACTTTCAAAACTAAGTATTGGTTTTGTAGAAAAAGAATTTTGGAGAAGGTGTAATTAGGAAAAAAAAACATTTTAATTTTTGGAATTTCTTTTATCAACTTCCTAAATGTTAATCTTTTTTTTTTCCGGCTTATTTTTAAAAAAGTTAAATCCCAATTAAACTCTCCATTACCCTGAAACATTCGATGCGTAAATATCAATTAATTGTGGTTATTACGTATGGCATGCTTTTCTTTCTAGGAACTCTCTACAATTTTCAGTTGTTGCTTGCATTATAATCAAGAATCAGAGTTGGGAAGCCCGTCTCCATCTGGGAAATTCCAATTACGGGTTGCTGGTGAATAATTTTATGAGAAAAAACATTTTAATATTTAGTTTAAAAGAATGAGCCTTGCTTTCTATTTTAAATATTCATTAAGTATAAAAGTTTCCAGCGCTCTTGAAATCTAAGGACTGAATAAAACATTTTAAAAATAGGTTTCTGGCTGTAAACATTTGTATAAAGTTCAAGTTTTAACAGTATAATAATTTCGGTATTATTTGTATCAGCTGTTTTACTCTTGCATTTTTTAGATGTACACTGCATAGACTACAATTTACAGTTCACTTTGTTAGGATTTGATTTTTTTTATACAACGTTTACTTTCCGAACATTTGTAGGATGCATTCATGTTAATCTAGCAGGTTTATACCCTTATTCTTTTCTTTTTTTTTTGCATCTTTCAAGGTGAAACATTACCGTTAGAAAAACTAAAAAAAAAAAACGAAATTAAATATTTTTACTCAGGTTTAATATCGAAAATATAGTTTGTTTAAAAAAAAAAAAAAAAAAAATCAAAGAAAAAAAAACTGACCCCCCCCCAAAAAAAAAACAAAAACCCCAACCTAAACAAAAAAAACAAAACAAAACAAAAAACAAAAAAAGAATGAAAAATCTAAACAATAAAATAAAAAACCTAAACAAAAAATTAAAAACTAAACACAAAAACCCTAAACACACAAAAAAACTTAAAACCATAAAGCAAAAAATAAAAAACCACAAAGTAAAAGAAAAAAACAAAGAGAAATAAAACCCTAAACAAGAAACCATAAACAAAGACAAAAACCCTAAACAAAAAAAAACCTAACATGAAATAAAAAAAACCCAAAACTTAAACATAAAACAAGAAAAAAAAACTTAAAACATGAAAAAACATAAAACCTAAAGTAAGAAAAAAAAGAAACTCTAAACAAAAACTAGAAAAAACCTAAACCCAAACGAATTTCAAAAGTCATATAATAATAACCTATCTTAATTTTATACATAGAGTTGATTTTCTAAGAGCCACGTAGATGTGGCACAAGACCAAAGGCACGAGGAATCTAGTAAGAATCGAAGTCACTAGTCAGTTCTAATAGGTTCTAGCGAGATAAGCTTGCTTACCATTATATCATGTTAAGGTACCTAACTTATGCGTAGAGAAATAAATTTTCTTCTTGACGTCTTACCAATGAACTCCGTCATTCACACACACTGGCGCGAGCACAAAGCGAAAATAACTGATGTTTGTGTTAAATATACTACAAATAAATGCACAATAGAAAAGGGTTTAAAGCAGGGATGTGTTTTCTCAACAGACTTTTTTTAACCTTCAAAGTAAAGGAATCCTAATAAAATTAGAATTACTACTAGCGTTCATTATTGGCGCCATTAGATATGCAGGTGGCACAGGGTTGATAGGCACAGAGAAAAAACTCCAGAAACTCCTACAGGAGGGAGTACAGGAAAGCGTGAAGAAAGGCCTAAGGATCAAATATAAAAATGTGAATGTTTAGTTGTCAGTAAAAAAATACAAAAAAACAACAACAAAAAAAAACAACAACAAAAAAAAACAACAAAAAAAACAACAAAAAAAAAACAACAAAAAAACAAAACAAAACAAAAAAACAACAAACAAAACAAAAAAAAACAACAAACAAAACAAACAAAAAAAACAACAAAAAAAACAACAAAAAAAAACAACAGAAACAAACAAAACAGAAACTGCGTAACCTGCGATTCACGAATTGGAGATATTAAAATTAGCCAAATGCAAAAGCTTAAATATCTGAAAAGAGTTTTAAAATGAAAAATGTGGCACCAAAATCAAAAGATCTTGTCTTGTTGATAAGCAAAGTATTAAGAAACAGGAACCTTTCATAGGAAAATCTTTTTATATGGCAGTGAGTCTCATTACAGATGTAGAAGAGACACGAAGTAACAAACTTGATTCAACAGAACGATGCTGAGAATACAATGAACTGAACACATGAGCAATGGTGAACTCTTTTAGAGAAATTGGAAACAAAAAGGAAACCCATACCTAGCACCAGAAAGAGACGTTTGAGATTTCTAAGAAACATAATACGGAAAGAAGGCTTGGGAAAATTGATACTTATGAAACATATTGAGGGCATTTTAGTCCCACTGTTGTACAGGAGGTTACATAGGAGGTAAGTTATGAGAAAGAGTGACAGGTTACAGGAGGTGTCAGGAAGAGGGTAAAAGAAGGATGAGAATACTGAGCGAATAAAAAAAGGAGCATGAGAGAAAGGATGCAAGTTAGTGAGATAACTACTGACTTTACATTTGAATTCTTGAAAATTGTAGATGTCAAGAAAACAAGTAAGCGGAAAGGAATTCCACAGGCGGGAAGTGCGAGAAAAGCTGCTGGAGTATAATTCGCTAATCTTGTGGCTAGAGTAAATTCATATATAGGGGGTACGAGTGAGCTAAGTTCATCTGAGCAGAAGCCGTGAAAGTATTTGTCCAAGAGACACAGGGAAGCCACATTGCGCTGGTGAGAAAATAACTGCATCCGAGCTGCCAAGTCGGGATCGATCACATTATCCGTTGGATTTTGTCAAGGACCCCTAGGTGGATTGCAGTAGCACCCGACCAGATATGGCAGCAGTATTCAATTCACAGGCGGATGGTAGATTTATATATGTGCAGGGTTGTTTAAGACAAGAAAAAACTTCCTAGCCCTGCACAGAGAACCGACCTTCTTAGCAGCGGATTTAGCTATGGATTCTATATAATCATTCCACTTGAGACCTGTTGTGAGAGTCAATTCGAGGAGGCGCAGTGTTTTACTTTCGGGGAGACTAGCCTGATCCATGCTAATGGTGGGGGTAGGAACGATTGTCTGTGGTGGTTAATACATAGCAGCTTCGTTTTGGAGGCATTAAAATTCACTAGCTATTTCTCACCCCAGTCCACCACGGATTGGAGGTCCTTTTCAAGCTCGGCAGCGAGGTTGGCTTTGTCAGCCTCGGCAGATTTTTGATAGAGGCGAGAGTAAACCGTAGTGTCGTCAGCATATATGCCTACTTAAGAACATGAAGTAGCGGAGAACTATGACCGCCAACGTCCTGAAGAGACACGGCGCAGACTAAGAATAAGAATATGAAAGTGGTTTAGGTAGTTGTATAATTCCATCTTGAGACTGAGGTCAGTATTCGAGCCCTGATAAAATTTCCTTTCGGTTGTTATTTGGTATAGAGAAATCGTTAGTTGAGCTCTGAAAACAGACTCCGATCTTGCTAAGCTTTAGCTCAATTATAAAAAAGAAAAAAAAAGACGAACTTCAAGCCTCATAATTCATAGCATTAGAACCTATCAACACTTCCCACAACAGAAATAGTAAGGAAGGCCGATCCACTTCACTAAAGGTCTTGTTAAAATGATCAAATCTTGATACCAGGTTATGTGATCACGTCGGACAATATTGTGGTGTTGTATTGATAAAAAAAAGGATGCAAACTTTTGAGCAACTATTAGAGAATTTCGAGCTAAAAAGATATTTTTTTGTCAATAGTGTATTCATTCAAGTTCACAACAAAAGTGCTGTGGACTTTCTCGAATCTGGAATATTGAAAATACTTCATCTCAGAGTTTACACAATACAGGAAAGTCAAAGTCTATGCTGATTGAAATGTTGAATTAAAAGCAACTAAAGTAAAAATTGATAGCATAAAAATCCTTTATTATATATAAAAAAAGAACGTTGTGCATGTCTCTCCCTCTCTCCCTCCTGTCAGGCTCACGGAGAGAGACAATAGCGAGGTAGGTTCGGCTCAGTTCATTAGAAAGACAATAGTGATAGAAACCTCCCATCCCACTATAATCATCTAATATGATGGCATTTTTTATGAAATTTGTTATTTTATTTATATATATATATATATATATATATATATATATACACATACGCACACATGCATACATACACAAAGTGTTACGCTGGGGGTTTGTATTATTTCTGTTTTTTATGTCTTAATGCAAAATACTCAGTAGAAGGTATATATATATATATATATATATATATATATATATATATAGCCGTCATTTTAAACGGCATGGGCCTACTCGTATATTGAACAATGAAAATACTTTATATATTACAAGGAAGCTGAATAGTATATTGATTTCTGTCTGAAGTTTTGGAATGAGAAGTTATTTATATTATTTCTATTTAGACGAACATCCTTATCTTTATTATTGTGACCACAACGCTTTAATCGTAGGCGCCACCATCCTCGCCGTTCAGGGCATTTTAAAAGGCAATCTTTACATATTAAATAGTTTTTGTTTCGCTGTTCATATCTTTAGAGTATTTTGTTTTGTGCTTATTTAGGTACTGCACAGAGATTGAACACAAATGCTATAATCATTTCATTTCACCACAAGCAAAGCGATTATTCCACTAAAATGCAAGTAGTTATTGGGGTAAAAAAAAAAAAATTAAAGACTTTAAGAGACGGAACCGGAACCCATTACTAAACAAAGGATAAAACAGTACTCGTGTTTAAAAGACGGGTAAGAATTGCAAACCGGGCGATAGACGAACATATCTTCTCCAATTTAATCACTAAATTCACAGAAAAACGATTTAATTCACCAGTCTGTCATCTCGTGAGACAATTCTGAACCTATAATCGGAGTATTAAGCCTAATTGTTTCGTTTTCTACAGCTTATCAATCCATTGCAGATGATTTAAAACCAGTAATTATTTTATGTTTTTGAGATTTTTTAAAGATTATGGTTTAATGATACAAGTCTTACTAATTAAAACATATCTGGGGGCGGGGAAGGCCGATTGATACCTTCCCCAAGAGTATTTATACTTAAGTGAATATAACGAATCCGAGTGGAATCAGAACTCTGCTCTCCTATCAATAATTCTAAGCCATTATCTATTACACCACCCGCATATCCCAGATTACAGTACGTGATATTCCCAAGCGGTCACTAATCTAGGTACTGATCAAGTTCAACGTTGCTTAATTTCAGTGACCGTACGGGAACCGATGTTTTAACGTGAAATAGTCGTAGGCTTGGATATTAACACATCACTCAATAAATCCCGGGCCTAACTAATAAAACAACTTTTAGGCAAAATTCGACTTAATTCATCAACATAGTCTCCTGGGTTGATACACTGATTCCAACGTTTCTCTAACAATTCGATGTCTTTTTTGGAGAACAATTTGTCTTGAGCCTCAAAATACGCCTCAGTTTCCGATATCACGTCTTCATTGGAGCCAAATCTCTTTCCTTGAAGCATTCTTTTGAGGTCTGCGGACAGCCAGTGGTCACTGGGGGCCAGATCTGAAAGCAATTCGAACTGCAATTTATGTAGTTTCGCCATCGTTGCGATCGACTTGTCACATCGTGCGTTGTCTTGTGAAAAATTACATTTTATTTTACATTTGTGGCTGTTTTTTGGCGATTTCTTCCTTCAAATGGGTCAATAATGCTATATAATATTCGCTATTGATGGTTCTTCCTTTCTCAAAGTAATTGATGAACAACATACCTTGCGCATCTCAAAATACGGAGGTCAAAATCTTGCTTGCTGATGTTTGCGTCTTTGGTCAATTTGGACGGCTTTCACCTGCTGTTGTTCACTCAGCTGACTGCCGATTTGACTCTGGAGTGAAGTGGTGGATCTATGTTTCATCAATTGTCACATATTTACGCAAAAATTTCTTATTGCGTTGAGACAGTTGCATACAACTCTCTGGATCATCGATGCGTTGTTGTTTTTGATCGACTGTAAAGAAACGGAGCACCAACTTTGAACGCAGCTTTCTCATTGATGAATGTTCATGCAAAATGGTTAATACTCTGCCTTCTGATATTTTCAACTCCTTTGCTATCTCATGCAACCTCAATTTAAGATCGGCCCAAACGAGTTTGTGGTTTTTTTTTGTGTGTTTTCCGGTACAATTGATTTGGGGCAACCTGAACGTTTAGCATCATTTGTCTGTACAACCGCGTTTAAAGTCAGCATACCACCTCTTAACCGTTTTTTTTTCCGGTGGAAGAGAGTACGAATTACTTATCAAGCCATTGCTTTGAGTGAACAGTATTTCTCCCATATCAGATAGCAATGCTTTATCAACACACGGAATTCATATTTTTTCCATTGTTTTGAAAATTTGCTGATTCATGTAAATAACTGTAATTTGTAAACTAATAATCCGATTGTCCCAAATTTTGTCACTAGTCATTTGAAGGTAAGTACTTCATAAAAATCATATGAATTTTTTTTTATTAGTGGTGCTATCTATATGATAAGCCTGGGACTTATTGAGTGATGGGCTGTGGAACTCATGTTAACGTATTAGGTCGTTACAAACATAATGACTGCTCGAAGTTTTCTATTTTGAAAAGCCATTTTAATATAGCATTCACGGTATATATTTATTGTTGCTTAAATTGTTTTCAGACGGAAATATTCTTGAAGCATGGAAGCTCTTAATTATAAACACAACAAAAATATCTTCGTTTACTTTTTATTTGCACGTATTCAAACTTGGGCACAGTGCCTCCCAAACAGGCGGTTCCAGAAATTCCGTACTGGTGATGAGAGCCTTGAAGACGAAGATAGAGGACAGTCATAATCTTGATAGCGAACAATCAAAGTGTCAAAGAATTGTCTTGTCAGCACTGCAACAATCTCACCCTATTTGCAAAGTATTGGCAAGGTGAAAAAGCTCGATAAATAGTTTCCTCAGGATCTCAATAAAAAAACAAAAACTTACGAGTTTTGAAATTTGTTTGATGTTCTTATTCCGTAACAATAAAAATCCCTTTCTTGACCGAATAGTCACTTGTGATGAAAAGTGGATCATTTATCATAACTGTAAACGATTTGCGTTGTGGTGCATTGGATATCGGCTCGGAACGAGAAATCGGTGGAGTCGAGTTCGAATTCCAGCTGAATTCATTGCATTCACTTACGCGCAAATACCCTTGGGAAAGGTATTAATCCGTCTATTCCTTCCAGTTATGGGTTAAATAACAGGACAGATTGGGTTCTATAGCCTGGGTCGGCAACCAGTCTTCCGCAGAAAACAATGGCAACCTACTGCGGGATAATATTCTGCTCAGTCATTCATGTTTCTTCCAAGACATGATCGCCCAAGCGTGTATCACGTATGACACTTAACTGACTGAAACGATTATGTTAATGGATTGATCGTGATGAGTCCCCTAAACATTTTCCAAAGCCGAAATTGCATCAACAAATGATTATAATGACTGTCTGGGGGTCTGCAATTGGTGTTATCCATTACAGCTTTTCAGAAGCCAATCGGAGACCTGCATTGATACATCGACGTGGTCCAATTCTGCTCCACGAGAATGTGCCACCATATTTTACAAGAATGAGGTCACAAAAATTCAGAGACTTGGAATATGCGAGTTTATCGCATCCTTCATATACTCCGGATCTTCCACTATTTATCATTTTTAAACACATTTTTAAATGGTTAAACTTTTAGCTCCAAACCAGAGGTGGAATCTGCTTTCAAAGATTTCGTTGCCTCACAGCCAATAACATTTTATCAACCACGAATAAATAATCTCGTTGATCGATGGCAGAGGTGGATAGATGCTCAAGGATCGTATTTTGACTAATTTCAACATTTCTACAGTTAATTTTTCAAGAATAAAATTGTGTTTCAGAAATCTGCTATTATTTTTATAACAACCTTAAAAGGTTTATCTGTAGCTATTACCGAGATAATAATAATAATTTTGATACAAGTTTTACTAATTAACCCATAGCTGAAGGGGGAGAAGAGGTGGATTAATAACTTTATCAAGGTTATTTTTGCGTGTAAATGAATATAACGAACCGAATGGGAACTGAAACTCGGCTTTCCAACTGACAATTTCCAGCCATTATTCATTACAACACATGTCCAAGCTTACAGCATCACAAGTGGAAATCTAGATATTGAGAAGATTTAACTTTGCTTCGAAAGATGCGTTCCAGAAGCTGAGTAGAGTATTAACAGACAGGAAAATTTCGCTAGAAACAAAGAAGAGACTACTGGATTGCTATTGCTATGTGATACCAGTTATTCAATATGCAAGTGAATGATGGACAATATCATAAAAAATGAAGGAAAAACTTGAAGCAACAATGTGGTTCTACAGAAGTATGCTGCGGATATCATGTACCGAGCATGCTGTTATGGGGAAACACACCTATTGCTCAAATAATGGACACTCCTTCCTATATTAATAAGAGTTAACAGGAAGTTCTAGAGAAGTACTTAGGAGTTCCTGGGAAGTGCATAGGAGTTTTTTAGAGTTCTATTGAAGTTCAGTAGAACTACTAGGCAGCTGATATTAGTCGGCAGTTAGCCGAATACTAAGGAGTCAGCTTTCAGTGGAAGATTACCAAGTTCCTAACATTTGGGTGCGTTAAGTCGATTAGCAACCGACATAGAACGATTATAACCTTCAGTGCGAAAACTACTGCACAACACATCTGAGCAATGATGAGATTTTGGAAGGGATGGAAACGAAAAGGAAATTAATACTGAGCATCAGGAAAATAAATGTTTCTGGGACATCCAATGAGGAATGAGGGCTTGGAGAACCTGATACTAACTGACCAAATAGAGAGAAGGAGAGACAGGGGAAAACAGCGAGTAACGTATTTGACGGCAGAATGGGGGTTGCGTGGTGTAATAAGAGAAATCGTGCTAAGAGCAACCAAGGAAGGACGTGGAAGGTCATGATTGCCTACGTCTTGAAAGAACAAGACACATAGAAGAACTTCGGTGATGGTACAAGAACCGGTGTTTCAACATGATATGGCTGTAAGCATATCAAACCTAACAACACCCAACGTCGTTGTGATAACAACAATGGTGAGTATGTAAGCCAGAACGTAATGCAAATAATGGAAATAAAAAGTTGTGCTAAAAACAAAACAAAACAAAACATGAAGACACTAGTCAAGAACTATAATGAACTAGTAGTATAGCCCGGTGTTGCTCGGGTGTAATGAAAGCTTTAAAACTAATCCATGGTCCTGGAGCTCAGACTCTTTGAAGGTTGGCACGAAAGACTAAAAACCAATAGTTGTTTCCAATTAAAGCGAAACCGTAGACTGAATGAAAAATGAATCGATGTAAGTCAAATTTTGATTTCCTGGTATCGATATCAAATACATTTTTTTCGTCGTAAACTGAATTTTGAAGGCTAAAAAAATCCTCTGAGTAAATGGTATCATGGCTGAGACTAAGAACTACAATTATACCTACTTAGAGCCAAACCCGAAGCAAAAACTAAAATAAAAGGGCTGAAAAAAAATACAGATAAACAGACACACACACAAACATCTTGCCTTTTATATATATATAAAATCACTTTTCTGCACTATTCTAAGAACTGCAACCTTGAAACTTCTGAATATCGTTTCTTATGTCTTTGTCTATGAGTGTCTCAAATTTGATTAAAATCGGACCACTTCTATAACCCGATTTTTTCGATTATCGATATTTATCGGGGGTATCTCGACACAAACCTAGCTAAGAACACTCGCAGACGCTTATAGTACAACTGTAAATTTTCAAGAAAATCGGTTCAGCCGTTTCGGAGTTTATAGGTAACGGAGACACACACAGAGACAAAGTTCCATTTATAAATAGTTTTAGATAGATTTAGGTAAGATATTCAAAATGCTAGATGAAGAGGAAAGGTATATTTTCCATAATCTTTAGAATACTGACTGATATATCTTATCCATTTTGAATAAAATTTGCAACAATTGAAGACGAGAATAAATTGTTTATTGTTCGTTTCGATAAGATTTCGGCTATTTTCAGCTTTTGTTGAAAAGATTACTATTTTGCAGTGTACTGAAATATTTGGTCTGTTCATCTTCCTCTAATTAGTTTTATACGATACGTGTCGGCAAGACTTTTGTGTAACATCTTTCGCCCTTAACAAGAAATTATTACCTACGGTTATTTTTGGTCAATCAATAGTTCTCGTGGAAATAATCTTAAACTTTATATTCTTATGAATAAAAATGTTTTCCCCCTCCATTTCAGAGTCGATCATAATTGCAAGATTATTTTGAGTTATTTACTAAACTTAGCATGACGTAGAAGTAATATATATATATATATATATAAAGTCTGCTTTCTTCTACCGAGCGCCCATAGCTCAGAGGTAGAATCGCCAACTGGTGCCAATTCGGTCGGGTTTCAATCCTGGGTGAAAAGCAATCGAATGTCTAACCGTACTGATGAGCTGTGATACAGCGAAACAGATCTGTCTGCGGGTGACTATATATATATATATATAGTAAAGGCAATTGCCAAAGTAAAGATTTTATTTCAATTTTTCTTGTGTTCGTACTTATCAAGCTTTTTATTATTTTTTAACTGAATATGTGTATCTTATGTACGTCTCTGAAGTTATAGGGATTTTTATTACAAGTTTAAAACAGCTAACCTTATAAAAATAACACACCCGAAAAATCAAAACTAGAAAGAACCAACATTATTTAAGGAACTGTGTTCCTGATCAAGCCAAACTGATAATTACATCGGTAATACTGCTACATGCCTATGTATAAGACTCACATTACACCTACTCAAGCATAGCGCAATTATGCTTCATATAAACACACACGAAATGTAATCAGATTTCATCCGAAACATACTACGAGAAAACACAAGGTAACCAAGAAAGTTCTGTCGTTTTGTGATTTGTCATTGAATGAAGTTGAAATACATACGAAATGCGTGGAGCTGTTGTTTTCAAATTTGGACAGTCGGAAGTAGGAACATCAGACGTCATAAAAACATGCGCACAGTGCCTGGTCATCAGTTATAAGCGGGACAGGTGTCTAGAGATCTCGTTCGGGACTGCAAAGTGGGCTTATCAGCAACTGCATCAAGTCGCTGCATATGTCAAACGTTTGGGGATAGTGCTGTGGATGAACGTACTGCAAGGCGTTGGTTTCGAAAATTCAAATCGGGAAATTTGAATCTCCACGATGAGCCTCGCAGTGGATGACCATAGGTCTTGAATGATGGAGTCCTGAAGGCGGCCATTGAAGAGGACAGTAGTCTAACGTGTGGTGAACTTGCAAGACAGTTCAATGTTTCCGATGAAACAGTTAAACTTCACCTGCACTGCTTAGGTAAGACGTAAAAAGTGGGTTCCGCAAACGCTGTTGGGGATTTACAAGGGACAACAAGTGGCAGCTTGCATATCGCTTCTTTCTCGCCACCGTACCGCATCCTTATCCAATCGAGTGCTTACCAGTGATGAAAAGTGGGTTCTGTACGAAACTCCCAAGCGTTCTAGACATTGGCTGTCTCCTCAGGATCGCAACACCGCCTATGCACTCACGCAAGTTTTAGAGCAAGGGTATTGAATAGCTGGAGACACGTTGGCAGAACGTGCTGGATATCGAGGGCAATTACTTCGAAGACTCAATATAAGTTACCCAAATAATAAAAATAAAAAAAAGACAACACTAGTTAACAATGCGAAAACAGCCACAATGTGCTCGGGAAATAAACCATCCCTGTAACTTAAGATACACACGAAACCCACACATTCAGTTAAAAATTAAAAATACAAATCGCCCTTGATAATCACTAAAAATAGCACCATGCGACAATAAGCGATAGCTAATGCCTCATAGCACCGTGCGACAATAAGCGATAGCTAATGCCTCATAGCACCGTGCGACAATAAGCGATAGCTAATGCCACATAGCACCGTGCGACAATAAGCGATAGCTAATGCCTCATAGCACCGTGCGACAATAAGCGATAGCTAATGCCTCATAGCACCGTGCGACAATAAGCGATAGCTAATGCCACATAGCACCGTGCGACAATAAGCGATAGCTAATGCCTCATAGCACCGTGCGACAATAAGCGATAGCTAATGCCTCATAGCACCGTGCGACAATAAGCGATAGCTAATGCCTCATAGCACCGTGCGACAATAAGCGATAGCTAATGCCTCATAGCACCGTGCGACAATAAGCGATAGCTAATGCCTCATAGCACCGTGCGACAATAAGCGATAGCTAATGCCACATAGCACCGTGCGACAATAAGCGATAGCTAATGCCTCATAGCACCGTGCGACAATAAGCGATAGCTAATGCCTCATAGCACCGTGCGACAATAAGCGATAGCTAATGCCACATAGCACCGTGCGACAATAAGCGATAGCTAATGCCTCATAGCACCGTGCGACAATAAGCGATAGCTAATGCCTCATAGCACCGTGCGACAATAAGCGATAGCTAATGCCTCATAGCACCGTGCGACAATAAGCGATAGCTAATGCCTCATAGCACCGTGCGACAATAAGCGATAGCTAATGCCTCATAGCACCGTGCGACAATAAGCGATAGCTAATGCCTCATAGCACCGTGCGACAATAAGCGATAGCTAATGCCTCATAGCACCGTGCGACAATAAGCGATAGCTAATGCCTCATAGCACCGTGCGACAATAAGCGATAGCTAATGCCTCATAGCACCGTGCGACAATAAGCGATAGCTAATGCCTCATAGCACCGTGCGACAATAAGCGATAGCTAATGCCTCATAGCACCGTGCGACAATAAGCGATAGCTAATGCCTCATAGCACCGTGCGACAATAAGCGATAGCTAATGCCTCATAGCACCGTGCGACAATAAGCGATAGCTAATGCCTCATAGCACCGTGCGACAATAAGCGATAGCTAATGTCTCATAGCACCGTGCGACAATAAGCGATAGCTAATGCCTCATAGCACCGTGCGACAATAAGCGATAGCTAATGCCTCATAGCACCGTGCGACAATAAGCGATAGCTAATGCCTCATAGCACCGTGCGACAATAAGCGATAGCTAATGCCTCATAGCACCGTGCGACAATAAGCGATAGCTAATGCCTCATAGCACCGTGCGACAATAAGCGATAGCTAATGCCTCATAGCACCGTGCGACAATAAGCGATAGCTAATGCCTCATAGCACCGTGCGACAATAAGCGATAGCTAATGCCTCATAGCACCGTGCGACAATAAGCGATAGCTAATGCCTCATAGCACCGTGCGACAATAAGCGATAGCTAATGCCTCATAGCACCGTGCGACAATAAGCGATAGCTAATGCCTCATAGCACCATGCGACAATAAGCGATGGATAGATAAATTTGTAGATAGACAGATTTTGGAGGGTTATGAATAAGTAACTGGATTTTCCCGAACAAACTAAGTCTAAAATGTGTCACTGTCACACAATTTCGATTGTTTTGTGAAAGAAAAGTCAGCCGTAACTCTAAGATACACACTATAAACAGAATAATAAATTCAAAATTGTTCCATACTTGCCGCTTTAGTTGACTTACTTTCCTGTTTGTCTCTCAGAGAAAGATGTAATTTGTAAAAATCGAAACGATTCAATTTTTTGCAATAATTATTCTTATTCTTGTAAGAAGGTTTCAAAGTTTAATCTATGGTAGAATGTATTGTCAAAATTTCCTTTTCAAATTTGCCATTGTTTCAGTTTACGTTCTTTTGCTATTGGTAAAACAATATGCAGTTTTCTCTTTTTTGACCATGCACGTTTATTTGAATATAAGTAGAATTTCGCGGTAACGGCATCCTTAGAAATAGGCGTGATGAGGCAATGACGAAGTATTTACTAACCGTTAAGTATATGACAAAATCCACTGGTTACATGAGCTTCTTCAGCAATCGATTGAAACTTTTTTCCGAATTTTCTCAAACATCAACCGTCCTCACATAATACCTCTACGTCCTTCTCCATCAAACATTTGATAGTGAACTCCGACATCGCGAGAAACTCTGCGATTACAGTGATCGACTTCTTGTGGTCGTGTCATCTTGAACATGCTAAACGAACTGACGTTTTTACGACGTCTCATCGCTTCGACTTTTTCTTACGGAACAGACTGACACAGCGAGATGCATCACCTTCTCCCTTATATCCAACTATAAAGACCTGTCCATCTTCGAGTCGCTGAACTTTGTCGCTATTAGCATGAACATTGCTTGCTCTTCTTTATTCTTTTGTGTCTTGTTCTTTCAGGACGTAGGCGATCATGACCTTCCACGTCTCCCTATCCTTGGTGGCTCTTAGCACGATTTCTCCTATTACACCACGCAACCCCCATTTTGTCATTCACCTGCTCAGGACAATCAAATATGTTTTCCCCTGTCTCTCCTTCCCTCTATTTGGCCAGTTAGTATCAGGTTCTCCAAACCCTTCATCCTAAATGCATGTCCCAGGAACTTTGTCTTTCCCTGATGCTCAGTATTAATTTCCTTTTCGTTTCCATCCTTTCCAAAACCTTGTCGTTGCTCACTTGCTCGGTCCATGATATCCACAGGATTCGTCTGTAGAACTAAATTTCAGTTGCTTCAAGTTTTTCCTTCATCCTCGAAGATTCCAACATTCACTGCCATATTGAAGAACCGACATTACATTGCAATCCTGTACACTTTGTTTCTAGCGAAATTGTCCTGTTTCTCTTACTGTGTCAAAATTTTAGGTGCAGTATCAATGTTCTCGAGACGTCTCCCAAAGAAGTTAAAACGTGAAGTACTTTGGTTAACATATTACTACAGTCAACACACTGAAAGAATTAAAATTTTTGATAGTAATGACCCCGCCTAATTTATTGCATTAATTTGACATACACTACAGGCAAAATGTTCGTGTTATCCTGCACTTCTTTTTAAGAACATCTTAAAACGAAATTTTTTATAAAATTGAAGTACAAGATAAAATTTCAGTAACTACTGTATTTGCTTTACTTTTGATAAAAATAACTATTTAACGAAAAAAAAAAACAACAACAAAAAAACCCCCAAAAAACAAAAAACAATATATCATATTTTCTTTTCGTCAATAAAACAACCAACTGCCTAAATTACTGCTTTGTAATTCTTGGTATTCTTTCCAGTAGTTTTTAAAAATGCAAATAGACATTTCAAAGCATTCTTCAAGCAGGGAAAAACAAAAACAAAAAACAAACTCATTCTCTAGATATTCACTTCGAACCATCTTATCCAATTTATCACTAATTCAGTGGGGGGAGGGTGGAGAGAGGCCAGGAGAATATGGTGGCCATGTCATAATTAATAAAAATTAATTCTTTTTTTTTACTCTAGGTAATTTAGAAGGGGGCTTTCGATCATTGTCTTGTTGAAACGTGATTATTTTTTAAAGTAAGCGTAAACAAGATGGACTACCATGTCTTTGAAAGATCGAATGATATTGTTATTTTTTCATGATTCTCTTCACATGAATCAAAACAAGAATTACTCTTTTGGTAATCGCAAAATAAGTCGACTGAGGAATTAATAGTGAAAACGAAAGGTCATGTTTTTCACACAAAATAATCATAATTTAGTAAATTGTATTGCAGACAGACAGATCCAAATTTGAGCATTTTTTTGTTAGTAAATTGGAGCCTGGAGAAAAACGTAAAAGCAAATACACTGCGATTACTGAAATTTTATCTTTTATATATATTTATATACTAATCTGTGTGGGTTATGGTGCAGTGGATCTCGGCTCGAAACGAAAAACCGGAGAGCAGTGTTCGCATTCCAGTTGATTTCTTTGCATTCACTTACACGCAAATACCCTTAAAAAAGATTAATTCGTCGCTTCTCCCTCCAGCTATAGGTTCGATAGCAGAACAGATTGAGTTCTGTAGCCTTGGTTTGCAAACATCTACAGCAGAAAATAATGGCAACCTACTTTGGGGAAATTTTCTGCCCAGTAACTCATGCCTCAAAAGAAACATGATCGCCCAGGCGTTTATCACGTATAACATTTAACTGATTGATATCTCATTTTAAAATTTGCAAAAACACAGTGGCACCGGATTTTTTGCTTGTAGTGTACGTGTCTTATATATAAAATTCAGGCAAGAAATTATGCTGGAGTGGTTACCATCAAATACTGTAATATCAAGAACGAGTAAATGTCTCTCGTAGCGTGTATCGTCCGAGAATAAGATTCAAAGCGGTCAAACGGCGTAAAGAAAACAAAAAACAGAGTTCGTTTAGTAGGTTAACGCTGATATTAAACACGACCACAGCAAGCCGATGACGGTAGGTAGGTAGGTAGGTAGGTAGAGAGAGAAGGCTGTTTTAAGGAAATGCCTGGTAGTCCCAGACTATTTGCCTGTTGTGTAACTGGTAATTTAATATTTACTATTTTTATTAAATTTCTTCTCTAACAGAAGATATCTACAATCTCTTCATTCTAGTTTCGTACAGGGCTGCAAGATTGCGATACCCATTAAGAAACGAAATAGGAACATCAGGGAATAGGCTACAATTTAGTGGGCGTGAATCTTTCAGAATTATCAAGTGTGATTAATTTATTATCTAAATTTCGGCTGTATTTTATTATTTTGCAGATGTTAGTAAACAGCAAAGAACCAAGCTAGTGACATTCCACCATTTATGTCTATCGCGATGAATGAGTGTTTTTTCAAGGAGGCCTCGTGCTTTGAGCGCCTGTTGTAAGTAATTTCATCGCCGACCTCAAGCGGAACTCGTACATAAGATCTATTGCTATAGATACTGGGAAAAAATGGTCGTTCCAGCAATCAACACACTCCTTTTTTTTTTTTTTAATCGTATCACCCCGAGCAAGGCGGTAACGCCACTGATGTGCAGGGGGCTACGTAAGAGTGAAAAGATTGGAAAAGAGAAAGCCGGAAACCACATCCTAAACAGGGAACAAGGGATGAGCATCTTAACCTGTTCAATAGACATGGGTGGAGTGTGAACCGGGCGATAGGTGACAAGAGCTTCCCAGTTTTCATTTTCTAGTTTCGAGAGAGTCCGAAATAGTCTTCGCGGCCTTGTCGATAATGAATTATTATCCACTTCATAAACCTTTCCCCACTCTATCGCTATTTCTATGGAAAGTGTTCAGACGAACTACATTACTTAGTTTTACCAGTTCTATTGCACCAGTTTTATTGCCACTGTTGCGCAGGGTGTTACATAGGGGAAAGTGATGAGAAAGAGGGGTTAGTTACAGGAAATGTCAGGTAATAGACAGATGAGAATACCGGTTAAATGAGGGTGGAGTGGATGGATAAAGAGCTTGAGAAAAAAGAATGTGAGCTATTGAGATAGGAGATGCCTATTGACCTTACATTTAAATTCCTGGAGAGTGTAGCTGTCGGGAAAGCAAGTATATGGAAAGGAATTATACAGGCGGAAAGTTCCAGAAAAGATATTAGAGTAGAAATTGCGATTACATTTTATCGGTTTCACTGTAAAAAGGTGGGACCTAGTAGCTAATCTAGTAGCTCGTGTAAATTTATATCTATGGGGCACCAGTGAGCTAAGTTCATTAGAGCAGAAACCGTGAAAGTATCTGTAGAAGAGTCACAGGGAAGCCACGTCACGCCGTTAAGAAAGCGATTGCAGCCGAACTGACAAGTCGGTATCGATCACATCACAGATTCTCCGTTGGATTTTGTTAAGAACCCCGAGGTAATAGCAGGGGCACCCGACCAGATGTGACAGCAGTATTCAATACACGGGCAAATGGTAGATTTATAAATTCCTTAGAAGTTGAAGCAGCGATGTCACTTTTCTTTGTTCCCAGTATGATTGACCATACAACCACCGCTTAGTCAGTTAGTTTATTGTTTGATATAGTAAATGTGAGCGATCTTTTTGTTAGTCTCACTTACGGATTGACATTGACTAGTCGGTTGATTTGATCTCGCCTCTCCAACTAACCGGCTTTTCTTAAGGGCGAAAGTGGTGTATTAGATTTTAAGAGTATATGCATAGCCCAACTTCTAAAGCCCTCAACCACTAGGATCTCTTCCTCAAGCATCAAGAGTTGGCGTCAACGGCAAACAGCTTCTCCCTGGAGACTTATCCTCTGTAGAGGCGCACTCGACATATTCTGAAGTCTCGCCAATAGGGCGAATGAAAGTGAGGAACGCTATCACTGTCCCCGAGATGCTGAAAATATATATTCTGCCTAAATATAATTGAACGTTAATGAACCATCTTGGAGAAATATAATACTTAAAAAAAGAAAAAAAAAAACAAAACCTCCCCACTCGAAAACAACTAAAACAAAGCAAAACATTTCGAACAGAAGCAAGAGCGTATATATCTATCAAACATAGTATATTCATACGATGCCAATTGTGGGAGTGCCCACCTTTCAGTTATAGTCAATCTCAGAATAAAATCATGACCATTAAATAAAACCAAACAATGCATGAACTATTCGACAACCTCTAGACTAAGATGTATTTTGACAAAATTAAAAGCAAACATGAGAAACTTTGTTGAAAATAGAAAAAAAAAATCAATATATTTAAGTAATATCATTGAAAATATGAATTTGTTATCTGCTACGAAATGTGAAAACTCACATTAGAAAATAAACAATACTTCCCTTATCAAACAAGCTATTTAAAAATTAGGAAATATTTATTAAATAATAAACTTCCGACTTAAGTAAACATAACTTTTAGCTTCCAGGAGTGTATTCTCTGTTATAAATACAATCCCGTAAATTCCCAAAGCTTATTTTTTAGTAAACTTTTGATCCGAAGTTGTTTGCTGCACAACTGATTACTCACTATTCGTATAAATAATTACTCAACATTTCACATATTTATCGAGTAACTTCTCCCAATATACTCGCAATTTTAAGGTGGATTAAGCAATACTAACATACAAACGGAATTACGCCAACAAAAATATCAGTAATAATAATGTCATAGCTGCTTTTAACTGACTGCTGGGAAATTACATGCATTCATAAAACAATGTAAATGCGTGCCTATCTCATGAGTCAATCATATTCTTTTATAATACTAATGCAAATAATTCTGTCTTGTAGTAAAAACAAAATATATTTGAGACTATTTCGCGAGGACTTTTGTAATTCGTTTCTTTCAATTTGGAATAAAAGTGCTCAAAATTTAAATTTGAGGAGCGATGTTTTTTCTTCGTTTTTTCTACAAATATAACATGAATGAAACGGGAAATTCAAAGTGAATCATTGCAAGAAATTCTAGTAGACGAGATTATTCTTAGGAAAGCGAGATAGTGGATGACGAAAAACTAACAAGCACTGACAAGAAATCAGACATAATATAAGCATAAACATTAAAATGTTCTATACAAGTGACGTATACAAGAGCGACGTATGCTGTATAACCTGGAAGCCAAAATGACCAACGTGTTGTACAACCTGAAGCCAAGGATGACGAAGTTTAAACTGCAACCAAAACGACATGAACGACGATTATTATTCGACGACGGGGTCCCAAAACTTGTTATCTTCTCTTATTAAATTGCTTGCCTTTTCCATCCTGATAAATTACGATATTCTCACTAAATGACAACCGTAACATGTATATATAAAATGTAGACAGCATATTTATTAACTCTTCACATGACGCGACGTGACGTGACGTAGAGTAGGAAGTCGGTTCGGAGGTGTCAGTACACACACATCGAGGGGCCAGAGGCTGCGCTCCTCCGCGGTTTTCTGTGTCTTTCTCGGTCTGGGTTCCAATCTCAACTCTCGACCGACTTCTCACTACTACCATCAATCTGTATTTTACATAAGTGAGTACGTCATATTCTGACCCATTGTTTACATAATTTTAAGGACCATATTATCTTACCTTGGCTACGTTGGTTTAAAAAAAATCAAATATTTTCCTGAGATGGAGAATTTTTCCCGCATTGACGACACTCAAATATTTGTCAAAACAATGTATTTTTCTGGACACAATAATGACATAAAATATGCAAAGGACACAGCGTTGATGGTAAACACCAAAAGAAATTAGTAAAGAAAAGAGGAGAGGGATGGCAATGGCAAACCAGAAATGTAAAAATAAAGAACGTATTGGGATTGAAAGACGAACCAAAGATGCCAGGTTTACGATCACATCACGCTCAAACACCGGTTCACATACGATCAGAGAAGTTAAACAACATAGATCTTGGTCAGTATCTAGATGTGCGAATATCCCGTGCTGAAAGCTTGGATATGCGGTGGTGTAATAGATTGTGGTGATACCGACCGAGCAAAAGCGAGGGACCGGATGTTTGCTCTACAACAACCAGAAAGAAAATGAACAAAAATCGTCTCTGCGCAGGTGTATTCGCGCAGATGTTACGGTTGAAAAATAAAAATTAATCAAATATCAAATTTCCATTTCGCGAGTCTACGCGAATTTTATTTACCAGCCAATGGGAAGCCCAGAATCAAATACAAGGATGAAATTCAAAACGAGCTGCTTTTGATCCAAAAAGCAGATATAAAAGGCGGATACAGACAAGCACACAGCAGACAGACAGACAGACAGACAGACAGGCGAGAGTAACCAGTGTCTCCCCTTGACTTAAGTCGAGCGGCTACTATGCTTGCCTCTTTCCTTCTCCACTGTCTCAAAAGTACTTACTGACCTCAGGAGCGACTACTTCAAAGACATTCCTCACATACCTCCGCTCCATACATTCCTAAGCCTTTTATCTCTTTCAGCTCATTATTTGCCATGAACATTCTAACCTCCGTTGGACTTTTATATTCAAGTATTGCTTTAATTGTAAAACATTAACTTATATATGTTATTTTCAACTCAATTTGCTTTTCTTGATTTTATAATCATTTTATGACTTATAGTGGGCTATCTACCACAAGGCCAAATTCCCACAACGGAATCCCACAACTAACAGAAAAAGAAGCAATAAGCAACCCACTATAAGATAAAAACATAGGCGATGTAATGGGCAATGGATGTGCTTAATATTTATACTTCTACATGACAGTGAATACTGAAGAATTTCCTCGTAAATGGAGGGGAGATTTGAGAACAGTGATATGGTTCTACAGAAAGATACTGAGAATATCATTAAGGAAACATTTGAACAGTGAGGAATTTTTAACGAAAATGCAAGCAAAAAGGGGGTGCTACTGTAGCGTTATGTCTACTCCCATTTCGACTATTATTTTTATGTGGACAGGTCAAGTGTTTAGAAAATGTGCGATATCCATGTTAGACCTCACCTGACTCGATGCCCACGTGAAGAGAGAGGCACAGTAAACCTCCGCTCTGCACCTGGGTTGACGATAAATTGAGGTAGACCTCACGCTATAGCAGCACCCCCAAAATGAACTCTTATACTTACAGTCAGAAAGAGTAGAAAATTCTAGGACATGTACTGAGAAAGAGTTTGGCAAACTTTATACATGACATATTGATGGGAAGAACATACCGAACAAGCAAGTGGATGGCAGAAGTGAGACTGAGAAGGACTGTAAAAAGAGAAACTGTTACGCGAAAGATTGATAGGAAGTTGCAGAGAGCCATGCACGTCCACATCTCGAAGGAACACGGCGCATAAAAGAAGACTCCATAGTTTAAGGAAACTTCGGTAATTTTCTTTACATGATTCTACCTGAGAAACTACTTCGACATTAGTAACTCACCAAAAGGCGTAATAAATTCTGTCTGTTCCTTTATACATATATATATATATATATATATATATATATATATGCGTGTGTGTGTGTGTGTGTGTGTGCGCATGTTACTCCCCGAGCAAAAAAAAAAAAAAAAAAAAAAAAATATTACTAAAAACAAACAAATCTTAGAAGTATTTATCGTTGAATTTGGGTTAGGAATGTGTACCTCGTCGGGGGTTGAGATACGCCAAGACTTTTCTTAAATGGGAAAAGGATACATTTAGCTCTGAGGAGATATCATTTGCGTAACAATGAAATCATCTCATATTTACGTGAGGACCGGTTTGATTTCATAAAATACATTGCAAAAAACAAAAAAAAAAACAAAAAAAAAACAAAAAAAAACAAAAAAAAACCAAACAAACAAAAACCAAACAAACATACTTTTCTGATATTTTTTTTCCATTTGTATCTGAAATGTTCTCTTGGCAATGATATTCCTTTCCTCTTTTTTTTTTTTTGCATTCCTTACTTTTTGTCCAACCGTCTTTTTCCTTAGGAGAAATCAATGCTTTCGTCTGAGAAAACATTAAAAAAATACTAAAAGAAACAAAAGAAAAATATTGGTTAAGGTACCGTTTTTTACAATCTCGTATCCTAGACATCTATTATTACGAGCGCGAAAAATAGAATTAAGTTCTTAGAAACAGCTATTGATATTTACATTTACTGGTTGGGAATGGTTTGAAACCATAAGCAGAAGCAAACTTTGTTAATATATTTGTGTGTATCTACAAAAGTGTATTTATGAAATTGTTCTCTGCCCGAATGTAGCAAAATTTTACCAAATATCAAATTACAAAAAGAAAAAATCCTTGGATGATATGAGAACTTTTAGCGCGTTTTTGTTTTGTTTTACATAAAAACAAACATTGTTTCGCAACGGATAAACTCTATGGGTTATCCATAATAATGCCGAAATCTAAATATTTTGTACGCAATTATTTTTTGGAAATAAGAGTTTTAGTGATAAAAGTCTTATTAATTAACACATAGCTGGTAGGATAAAATGGTAAATTAATAGCTTGCTCAAGTCCTTATCCATTACACCTCTCAGACATCTAAGCTTGCAGCAACTGGTTTCCTCCGAGCTATCGAGCATCTAGATACTGGCCAGGTTTGATGTTGCTTAAATTTGGTGATCGGTGTAAATGAAATATATTGAGCACTCTAGAAGAAAGGTAGACTTTGAAAAACAGTAGCCACTCTAGCGTGTACGCATCGCTCATTCAGTAAAAATGAATTTGAGCACTCTAGCTATTGGGCGCCCAATATGATATGCGCTAAAAAGACTGCCTTCTTCCACCGAACGACCCGTGGCCCAGGGGTAGAGTCGCCGACTGACGCCAATTCGGTCGGATTTCGAGCCTGGGTTATGAAGCAATCGGAATCTAACCGTACTGATGAGCTGTGATACAGCGAAACAGATCTGTCTGCGGATGACAATATATATATATATCGCTTTGAATACACCGGTTCTCCTCCTATTACCGAAGTTAAGCAACGTTGAGCCTGGCCCGTACCTAGATGGGTGACCGTTTGGGAATGTCAGGTGATGTAAGCGTTCCTGATGGATGTGCGGTGTGGTGCAGTTGAAAAATTGAGAGAAATCGAGGAGCTGAGTTCGAATTCTAGTTGAATGCCCAGCAGTCACCTACGTGCGAATATCCTTGGGAAATTTATTAATCCGTTCCTTCCCTCCAGTTATGGGTTAAATAACAGGACAGATTGGGTTCTATAGCCTTGACTGACAAAGAGTCTACTAGAGTATTTAGTGGTAACCTGTTGTGAGATAATTAAAGAAAAAACAATGTCTACTTAAGCGCTGTGAAAACAATAGTATCACTGCATCCCTGATAGTCTCCGGCAAGTCTACCTATGTCGTGCCATCGGACCCAGATGAAATGGGAAGAGAGAGTGAGGCTGACGACTATACGCAATTCTTCCTCACTTAAATCCAATTAAAGCGAAAGTAATGACTTCTTCCTAGAAGTTGTGGTCTTCCTCGTGTGCGAGGGATACGTTTGTGCGCAACAGCAACGATAAAAACTATTTCGTCTAGAAAAAAAAAAGAAGAAATAGCATAGGTAATTCAGAATGAATTTTTTTTCTTTATTCATTTTCTCTTGTACGCCTTTAGTTTTCGATTTTTAAGTAACGTAGCAAAAATGTGGAGAAGGCAAGGGGAAACCACCCACACTATTACTCCCCAAAACAATCATGGCTTTCACAAATCAAGCTATAAAATCCTATGACGTGAAGTGGGTCAAGTCCAAAGAAATTCACTTCTCGCTTGGTAAGGATTGACACTGGCAACAGATGTCACCTGACTGTCATCCACCGACTGTTAGCACCATCGAGGTAAAGGGGACACAATTCTTCGGAGCTTGTTCCTCTCTCCGAAAAGAATGACATGAGTAACAGATGTCACCGGACCGTTATCCTGCGACTGTGCGCAACAAACAAAAAAATACACTAGAAACATAAGAACGATGAAAAACTGGTCAACTGGAGAATGTCAATCAGGAGATGAGCAGATTGAATATCAATATTATAGGAATATGCGAAACTAAGTGGCCACACAATAGAGACTTCATCAGTGACAACCACTGGATCATATATGAAGGCAGTAAAAATAATGAAAAGCGAGTCGGCTTGATACGAGAACGAGACATGAAGAATCGCATTCTGGGATACTGCCAGTTACTCGAAAGAGTTCTTGTGCTCAAACCGAAAGAAAAGCTCTTCAAAATTGCGGTTTTAGTAGTGTATGTACCAAGAAAGAATCGAATATTTCTACTCTGTGCTGGATAATGCCAAGGGTCAGTGTAAAATTCAAATTATTTATCATGGGAGACCTGAATACCAAAGTAGACAAAGAGAGGGAAAGTATAACAGTTGGAAACTTTGGACTAGGAATCTGCAATGATAGACTATAAAAATAGATACAGTGGTGCACAACAAACGATCAGGGAATAACCAACAGTTCGTTTTAAGTTTGAATTTGGTTTAACAGCAAATTAATCTCTACGGGTTATTTAATACCAAAAAGGTGGGGTTTTAAGGTATTTTTCATGTTTGATTATAGTGAGAAGATTGATTTAGTTAGGTTTTGATAATTTTTTTTTAATTTAGAAAACTGAAAACGTCTTCGAGTTTTGTATTAAAAAAATGTATTGCTGGTAATATTTTTTTCTTCAAAAATTTATATTCTTCTATAAAAGTCTACATTTATACTTTCATGGTGTTTTGACCACAGTTTGTGGGTTAACTATTTGCCCATGGCTGGGAACCTAACAGGTGCTACCACTTCGGATTAGGCTGGACCCGGAAACAACAGCAATTAAGAGGTTGTTCCAAGCTTCTCACAACCTCCCAATCAGAGGTTTGCTGCCAGATGCAGTTTACTGTCATACCCAGGAACAATTAGTTTTAAGAACAACAAAGCCGATGAGAGACATGGAGAAGCCAAGGATGAAACACAAAGAGCCAAATAGACTAACTATAAACAGAAGATTCGGTAATGCAATTGTTCATTGTAAAACTTACCCAAGTGCCAACTGTGGAAGCGACCACTTCCCGATCATATGTAAACTAGGGATGAAGCTTCAGATACTGAAGAAGCCTAGCACAGCACCCAGACTGCAATATAGCAGACTCGTGGATGACCTCAAGCTACAGGAAAAATACACGGACAGTGTGAAAGAAAAATTGGTAAATGGAAACTCAAAATGGAACGCACTAAAGAAGTGTTAGTGACATCGGCAAGCAACAACATCTGAAAGGAAAACAAACGTAAAAGAAAAAAATGAGTGGATCACATGAAATTCTGGACATGATGCAAATGAGACTGTAAACAATGACAAGACCTGGAAGAGAGTACAAGACACTACGCAAAGAATGCAGGAGCAAATGCAAACAGGCTAAAGAGGAATGTCTAAATGATAAACGCGCATAGAGTGATTGAACAGGACTAATAAAGGAGACATGCATACAAAAATAAGAGAAATAACAAGACAAAAGACCTGATCCTCATTGGGATGTATGATATCCAAGGGTAGA
Organism: Ascarosepion bandense; assembly: GCA_037127315.1. Lineage (NCBI taxonomy): Eukaryota > Metazoa > Mollusca > Cephalopoda > Sepiida > Sepiidae > Ascarosepion > Ascarosepion bandense. The sequence continues at coordinate 1,529,543 of JBBBDQ010000993.1, read as the reverse complement.
ACGCTCATATTAGAGAAAGAGGAAATACTCCAGCGATGTGAAGAATATATAAGAGACCTTTTCCATTACAAGAGAGAGCAACCAAAAAATACATAGAAACATTAAACATTGTCCGATGAGAATTGTAACAAATATGCTGTCGACTTAGAATATTTCGGAGAAGACAAAAATCACAGAAAATAAATGAAATCTACAACAGTAATATGCCGGAAGACCTAATCAGATCGATATTCATAACACTACATAAGAAGCCAGGAGTAAACGAATGCGAACTCCACCGAACAATCAGCTTATTGAGTCACCTAACAAAACTCATCATCCGAATTCTGATGAGTAGAGAGCACAGAAGAATCAGACCAGAAATAGGACAAGGATAAAAATGGGGTTAAAGACAAGGATGTGTCTTTTCACTGAATCCTTTCAACCAACACAGCGAGACAATCGTGATATCGCTAGAAGTCCTACCTGGAATCGACATTGGTGGCCGCAATCCGAACAATATAAGATAAGCAGACAATACGGTGCTGATAGTAGACACAGAAAGTAAACTACAATACCTCTTACAGAGTAGTTATAGAAAGTGGAAAAAAGGGCTACATATATACTACAAGACAATTGACTCTCAGGCTTTTTTGAATATAGAACGGAGGCATGACGTCCCCCTGGCTGGAGATGACGCCAAGAACCATGACGAAGGAAGAAAACTTTGTATGCTTTACGACGGGTACCTCCTAGATGTTTTTGCAGATCCACCCGTCGTTCTGCCTGTTGTTCGTCTGGTCCTGGTTGAAAATCTTTACATCAGAGAAGAACCCCAGCATTCTTTCAAAAGGGCCTGAGAGTCTCCGCTGAGATCTACCAGGAGGTACTGAGGAGCGTGGTGAAGCCCTGGTTGGAGGAGATCGCCGCTGAACGCCCATACGTCTTCCAACAGGACTCCGCTCCTGCACACAATGCCAAGACGACCCAAGTGTGGCTGCTCAACAATGTTCCTCACCGCTGATCACCGGACTTGTGTTTGCACTCCTCACGCGACTGCAACCCACTTGACAATTACATTTGGGGGCGTGATCGAGGCCAAGACCAACAAGCACGCCCACAACATGGTCGACTCTCTGAAAGTTGCCATTGTGGAGGCGTTCGCCGCTATGGTCAGTGACATGGTCGCCAAAGCGTGTGACTCATTTCGCGCCCGCCTTGAGATGGTCGTTGCCGGTGGCAGCAATTAAATTGAAAAATGATGTAGTATGTAAAGCTAACAGTTGCTAAATAAACTGTGGGGTCTCTGCAATGTACAACTTCTGTTTTTATTGCCTATTTCGCTTTCTTTTTGTCAAATGACGGATTTGTGTGGGTGTGGGTGTGCATATATATATATATATATTAAAAAAGGATTAATTCAAAGATGTTGAATAGCCATTTCGATATGAAGATCCCCACGGGGGACGACACATCACCTCAGCAACAGAAAAAACCTTTCCTGGTTTTTTCTGTTGCTGAGGTGATGTGTCGTCCCCCGTGGGGATCTTCATATCGAAATGGCTATTCAACATCTTTGAATTAATCCTTTTTTAATATATATATATATTTGCTCTGTAATATTTTATTACATGGAGCTCTCTTCCTGTATCATTTTTTAATATTAAAATTAATTTTTAATATTAATTAGGATCGGGTTTTTTGGAATTTACCTTCCTGCTTTTTTCCCTTGGATTGAAGTATCTGAATTAAAATATATATATATATATATATATATATATATATATATATATATATATGGGTGTACTTAGATAATTGTCTGTTTATTTTTAATAAAATCGGAAAGAGATTGAAAGTACTTGGGTGAGAAATAAATAATAAGAACGGATTTTATAAAAAAAATAATGTTTGCAATTTATTTAATCTAACATATCTAAAAGAAAATTTGCTGCCTAAATACACACACATATATATATATATATATATATATATATATATATATATATGACAGAGACACAAACTTAAACCACAGAATCCACAGTGTAGCATAAAGATTTAAGACCTCTTACAGTAACATCGGCTATATGGGTTTAACCAACGAGCTCAACAGAGGTTAGAAAATAATACACTATGCCCTCTGTAGCTAAAATAAATCATAGTCTTCATAAAATGCATCGAGAGTTTTTGCTATAAAATATGAAAATAATTTTTGATCTCAGAAATAACAAGGCAGATCATTCAACTTTCGATGTCGTTTGGGATTGAATTAGTCTGCGGCCTTCATGATCTGTGTAATAAAAAGAATATATTTCTGAAATAAATTTGTACGAGAGTTTAACTTGGGAATAAAAAAAAAAATGACAGCTAGTACAGACTTCCGGGGTCAGTGAAAATTACCAGGAGTTAATACCGGATAAAAATATTTTTATCAAAAAAAAAAAAAAAAAAAAAAAAAAATCTCTTTGCAAAACGTTTTAAAAGTCAAAGTTTTCAGACAACCATTTTAAAATGCCTAGAATTAAACTTAATGTTAAAAAGTGATGAAAAAAAAACAAAAAAAAAAACAAACAAACAAAAAAAAACAACAAAAAATCTACAAAACTTCCTGCTTACTGAGCTCTAAAGAAATGTTTAATTTCCATACACGTGTATCCACTACAATAATGTTTACACCAATATGAAAAACAGAACACAATGACAAATTGCCACTGAACTAATTAAAAATTATCTTTAAAATACCATATATTTTAAAAAAAAATTTCAGTTTCCAAAAATCTCTTTAAAAATTATTTCACACATACACACACAAGAACCTATCACTAAACATTGGTTTCTAAAAAATTAAAAATCACAACAATCTTTCAAAAACTGCTTGCACATAATCTCTAAAGCAGAAGACTATTTCCTAATCTCAACGTAAAAATAAAAACAGAGATTTGTCCGTAATTAATTCTATTAAGATGGTTAAACTTTTTGAAGTGACCACGTATTTTGTAACGTGATACCCAATGGCTCGTAAGCTTTAATGCTTCTAAAACAAAGTTACTATCAATTAACCATCATAGACAATCGCACCTACCTCCCATTACCATGGACCAGGCTTGCCTCCCAGAGAGTAAAACACTACGCCTCCTTGGTCTCACACTTACAGCAGACCTCAAATGGAATGACTATATCGAATCCATTGCTAAATCCGCTGCTCTGAAAGTCGGTTCTCTGTGCAGGGCCCGGAAGTTTTTTCCGTCTGAATCTATCTTGCACATTTATAAATCTACCATCCGCCTGTGCATTGAATACTGTTGCCATATCTGGTTGGGTGCTCCTGCTATTCTCCTCGGGCTTCTCGACAAGGTACAGCGGAGGGTCTGTAATGTGATCGATATCAACTTGGCAGACCGCCTGCGTTCTCTCTCTCACCGGCGCGACGTGGCTTCCCTGTGTCTCCTCTATAAATACTTTCACGGCTTCTGCTTCAATGAACTTAGATCACTGCTGTCCACTAGATACGAATTTGCACGAGAAACTAGATTAGCAACTAGATCCCACCCTTTTACAGTGAAACCGATAAAATGCAACCGCAACTTCTACTCCAACAGTTTCTTTTCTCGCACTTCCCGCCTGTAGAATTCCCTTCCACATGATTGCTTCCCCGACGGCTACAATCTCCAGGAGTTTAAATGTAAGGTCAATAGACACCTAACACACTAACTCGCTCCCATTCTTTCAAACACTCTTCCCATCTGCCCAACCCTCATCCTCGGTATCCTTACCCATCTATCACCCTCCTAACATTTTCTACAACTAACCACCCTTCCTCTTTACCTTCCCCCATGTAGGCCCATGCGCAGTAGTGGCAGTGGAATGCCTTGCTTGGGGTGAAATGATTAAAAAGAAATTATCCGGAAAATAATGTCCGATTTTTAGAATAATCTTTTGTGTTCTAATATATTACTAAGTTGTTCGGAAAATAATGTACACTTTTATGATCAAATTTTATTCCTGAATTAATGTATTTAAACAGAATCGAAATAAGTTAAAAAAAGAACCCTAAAAATCTACACATTTCTGCCATCGAATTACGAAGTTATTTTTTATAATCATTTCACCTTAGCAAAGCAGTACCACCCCTGGTGCACAGGGAGTTACAGCCAAAACAAAAAAAAAAAACAAAAAAAAAAAAAAAAAAAAAGGTTGTATCGATTCATACTTTTGTATGTGTGAAAACAGCAAAGGCGGAGACGAAAATGTAGGATTTCAACGTCAATTTTTATTGTTATAAAAAAATCAACGCGTGAACAGTAGAAAGCCACATCCTGTCGGTGAGAAAGTGACTGAAATCAAACTGCTAAATCGGAATCGATTACGTTCCAGATCCTTTTTTGGATTTTGTCAAAAACTTCGAAATGAATAGCAAGAGCACCGGAACAGATATTGTTGTAACAATATTCAATGCACGGACGAATGTTAGATTTATAAATGTGCAAAATGGCTTCCGACGAGAAATATTTTCTGGCCCGACACAGTGACCCAACCTTCTTAGCGGTACATGCAGCTATAGATTCTATGTGGTCGTTCCATTCGAGGCCAAGGAGACAAGCGTCATCCAGGCTTTTACGATAAAATTATAAAGGTTTGGACGTTAAGAGATCTTTGAATGCAGTATCCGCATCTTCTTTACAACAAAATTTAGACCTGCTTAATTCCCCAGTTATATTTCGCTTAACTAGATGCGCACTCCTAGTTACTCCAGCAGTGAAGCTCTAGTTCTTGATGTGCCATGTCCCTTCAAGACGTAGGCGATCATGGCTCTCCACATCTCCCTATCTCTGTCGCTCATAACATTTTTTCTTACCCACTTAAGCCCTTCAAATATGTCTTGCGCTGCTTTCCCCTGTCTCACTTTCTGCCCTACATGTGAGTATCAGATTCTCACAAGCCACCCTTCCTGATTACATGCACCAGAAACCTAAGCTGTCTCTTCCTGATGCTATGCATAAGTTTTCTTTTAGTTAGTATCTTCTGTTTGGTCCATGATATATTCAACATCCTTCTGTAGAACCACATTTCCGTTGATTCGAGTCTCCCCTTCATCTTTGAGATTATCTAGCATTCGCTACCAAATAGGAGGACATATCACATAATCTAATACACTTTTCTTTCTTTCCAACGAAATCCTCCTGTCTCTAAACAATCTTAGCTTTTAAAGTGTATCCTTGGCCATGGCAATGCGCCTTCGGATATCAGTGTCGCACTTTCAAGTCTCTGTCCAGCGTTCTGTACCTGTTTGATTTTAGTATCCTCGATTAGAGCTCAGACAATCTGTAATAGAAAGCACTAATAGTAGACGATCAGACAGTTACCGATTGTCTTGTTAGTGCCACTTCGGTTTTGAAAAAGGTTTGAGTCTTGTCAAGATCAAGTCATTCTTTGACACTGGTTTTGTTCAATTAGTATTTTCACATGTTGATTGTTAGTTGTAAATGGATGCCCTCTATCACGTTAGTCCAAGACTCATATCCATACTGTGGAACTTCCAAAACTATATCGTGCTCTCCAATCACAGGTGCATACTTAAACCTATTATCTGTTAATATTGGTCATAGTTTGAGAAGCATTATAACCAAGATCAAAATTTACCCGAGTCTCTTCACAAAGACAGGATGCGTCCGATGTTACCGTGAGACATTCCGACCGCGCACGCTCAGACAAAAACTCCCTGTTGACCCCGCATAGGTGGGAGCGGGCTCTCATCTATTCACCTCAGAAAAGACTGCTTTTCGGCATAACTTCTTCTAGGTTCTTCTCTGTCCGAATGCAGAGCTGATTTACCGTATTCCTCCACTAGAGTGAGTTGGGGCACAAGGTCGGTTTTTAACGTGGGGAACCTGAGCTTATGGTCAAAGATTACCCAGACCCCGCTTAGGCGGTAACTGGGTACAAAGCTAGTCTTAACTGGTCATTGCTTGTCAAAGCTGCTCATAGTTTGTCTTGGTTACTCACTGCCGGAATGCAGAGAGTCCGACAAGGATAAAGTTTATATTCGCTCTTACGAACACGTTCAAACTCATACAAAAAGTACTATTTTCAATGCGAGAAGATAGTTTTTAAGTTCCTCGTGGCCCAGGGTAGAGTCGCCGACTAACGCCAATTCGATCGGGTTTCGAACCTGGGTTATGTAACAATCGGAGTCTAACCGTACTGATGAGCTGTGATACAGCGAAACAGATCTGTCTGCGGATGATTATATATATATTCCATAATACCGCAGAAAGCAATGGCAACCTACTGCGGGATAATCTTCTGCCCAGTCAGTCATGTCTCTTTCGAGACATGATCGCCCAAGCGTGTATCACGTATGGCACTTAACTGACTGAATGAAAAAGATCGTTATAAAATTAGCAAGAAAACGTTAATCATTAGGAATGTGTGGTCTATTTTTGTGCAACTATTCTAATAAACTAGAACAAAATTAAAAGGTTTATTTTCAAATCGGACATTATTTTCAGAACAACCTAAATATTAAATCCGAGTTCTGATGAATACAGATCGATGCAAGATTAGACGGTAAATAGAACAAGAACATTGTTGTTTTTGTCAATAACGCTGGAATAAAAAAAAATGCTATATTTATCTTAGAGAACAATACAAATGCAGAAAGAGGCACATTTATTTTTTATATATTACGCAAAACCATATAAGATAGGAACACAAAGATGTATTTGAACTATGATGTAAACTAGAACTATTTTAGTAGTATTTTTGACTAACCCAGAACTTATTCTCGGGGAAAACCTCCTTAATACGGATAGAAAATGAATTGAGAAGTAGAAAGAGAGGTAAGACAAGTATGCGGCTTCTCATCAAATTCTACAGCGATATGGTGACCCTGTAGGGATTTAAAAAAACAATGAAAACACAAAATAAAATGAAAACACAAAATAAAATGAAAACACAAAATAAAATGAAAACACAAAAATCTCCCAGGAGTCCTCTGACAGGAAAGACAACTGATGCATGCGCAAAATAGAGGCCTCTTGGTGCCAAAAATAAACACTTTCTCTTTCTCTGTTGGACTTGGGATGGTAAAGACGTGCCGAACTGTTCGAGAAGGAATTTCCCCAACAAGAGGTTGTTGGAACCAAAAAATAAAATCAATGTCCAAACTGTCTCTCTAGTGTCTCTGTATCTTTCCTTTTCTCTTTGCCTATTTATTTCAGCGGCGAAAGTTATTTAACAAGTTTTGGATGTTTAGGCGAAAGAACCAACCCAGCAGTAATAGCCATAACATTCCATAACCCTACCGAGATTTATTATCGATGGACACAACCTGACACAATATAAGAATTGTCAGATAAAACTATGTTGACACAGAAGAAACACTTAGGATTGACTTAGTGAGAGAAAGCGAGTAGAAAAGACACTCTTAACTGTAAAACGACAGCAAGTTTAATTTTTAAGAAAAAGACAAAAGCCAGGATGCATAGTACGAATTAGAGATTAAGCTGAATTAAATTGGTCAATAAAAAGAGATAGGGCATTAATAGTAATAAGTTTCTACTCTACCTACTCTCAGCTTTGTGAACATAGTAAAAAATCTTCTGATAAGTGGATACTATCTCTATGACTCTCAATATAGAAACGTTTGGTTTAGTTGGTTTTGTTCAGCGGCATATCAATGTAACACCCCAACGGACCGTCCTAACAATTTCCTCCGGCGGCCGTTCTCCACGCTGTGATGTTGCCGGAAATTTGTAGAAAATGTCGGCCGGACAGCTGGGGGTACAAGATTGACTATAAGGAACGAACTTCCACAACTTGGATGAGTTGAAAAGGATGCTTTATTCGTTTAGAGTTAGCCTTTTCGGTTGGGGCAGGCGAATGTGACACACAGCTCTAACTCTAATTAATGGAGATCAACAAATCCGAACTGAACGAAACAAGACGAACGGAGATCCTTACTTCAAGCTCGCACCCGGCTGAAAACTCTCCTGACTAACTGACTGACTCACTTAACTAACTTCTATTTATTTAAATGAAAATCCGGAAATGCTTTAGACCACCGGTGACAAACATTGGCGACTGTAAGTCTGAAATTTCAGTTATCTTTTTTTTTATCTTAATAAAGCTTCCGCCGGAAAATTCTTAATGTGTGGTCAAGATACAGTAAAGGACAGCCTTTGACCGGGTCATTCGAAAACCTACCTGCTGAACTTTATCACTGAGTCAAATATTTACCGGAAGAGTGGTAGGATTTAAAACAGTAATTGGATACCGTTGTCTCTTCCACAATTTTCCTCATAAAAGAAAAAGCGTTTATTTATTTTTTTTCCTCTTCTTTTTCACTTTTGTTAAATATGTTTTTAAACTATTTTCTATTCTAATCTATTTTAATCTATTATAATAAAATATATATATATGTCTAGTTATCGTGTCACATCAACACCTCTATGGGTTATTTATATCAACCCGTATTGGTTTATTTATGTAGAGACCTAAATATGAAGATTCAAATTTTATAATTCAAGTCATTTCAGGATGAAATTCTAATCAAATAGCTGCATTTCGTATTACCAAATAATCTTACAAATTCAAACGAAGAGTGAAATTTTTTTCTCCTCACAAGAAATGAGATTAATCAAAGTAAACTACTTTTATTTATTTTTTTCTGACAATGTATGTCAGATCATTTTAAAAAATCTATTCTTGGTAATTTTTTAAATAAAATGTATTGCTGGAATTTTTACTATAAAAATGTGTTTTTATAGTTTTCTAGTATTGCAACTTCTACTCCAACAGTTTCTTTCCTCGCACTTCCCGACTGTGGAATTCCCTTCCACACGATTGCTTCCCCGACGGTTACAATCTTCAGGAGTTTAAATGTAAGGTCAATAGACATCTCCTAACACACTAACCTGCTCCCATTTTATCAAACACTCTTCCCATCTGCCCAACCCTCATCCTCGGTATCCTTACTCATCTGTCACCTTCCTTCTGACATTCCCTATGTCTAACCACTCCTTCTCTTTACCTTCCCCTATGTAGCCCCATGCGCAATAGTGGCAGTGGAATGCCTTGCTTGGGGTGAGATGATTAAAAAATAAATAAATAAATAAATAAATTTCTAGGTCATTTTTCTAAAATGTGTTAAATGGTCATCTTTTTTTGTTATTTAAATATCTATCCTTGGTATTTTAAAAAATAAAAATGTATTCTTGGAATTTTTGCTATAAAAAATTATTTTTATAGTTTTTTAATATTTCGATTTTAGTTTTTGGCGGGTAAGAAAGCACTATTTGCCCATAGTTTTTTTTTAAACAAACATATCGCCCCAAGCAAGGAATTTTATTGTCCCTGTTTTGCAGTCGGCTACATAGAAAGTTATGAGAAAGAGTGACAGATTATAGGGAGTGTCAGGAAGTCGGTAAGAGAAGAATGAGAATACTGATTAGAGTGAAGTGGGCGGAGAAAGAAGCATGAGAGAGAGGATGCAGATTAGTGAGATAGGAGATGACTATTGACTTTACATTTAAATTCTTGGAAATTATAGCTGTCGGGAAAGCAAGTAAATGGAAGGTAATTCCACAGGCGGGAAGTGCGAGAAAAGAAACTGATGGAGTAGGATTTGCGTTTACAATTTATTGGTTTCACAGTAAAAGAGTGGGACCTAGTTGCTAATCTTGTGGCTCGAGTAAATCTATATATATAGGGGGCACCAGTGATATAAGTTTATCGGAGCAGAAGCCGTGAAAGTATTTGTAGAAGAGACACAGGGAAGCTTATAACCTAACAGGAGTTATTACCCTAGGTTAGGGGTGAACATGGAAACAGCAACAGTAAAGATGTGGTTACACGGTCCTTAAAACTTCCAGTCTTGCGATCAGACGCCATGCTTTCGGATGTACAGGGTGCCAAGTTAAAAAACAAAACAAAACAAAAAACAAAACAAAACAAAAAAAAAAACAAAACAAAACAAAAAACAAAAAAAAAACCACTAAATTCAGAAATACATTTATTTTGCTGTCATGATTCATGCACAAACAGAAAAATCAGCGATATTCGAAATATTTGCCTGAATGTTCCACACAAAGTTGTAAGCGGGATAACCAGCAGCCAGTAGCTTTATTCCATATCAGGAAATTGGTACCTCGTAGTTTATTGTCGTACCCAGGAATAGATAGGGGAAAAGTAAATGAACATTTAATTTTATTTGCTGGAGTGTGTGTGGTTGCGATTTGGGTATATGCTGCGAAGAGAAGAACTTCCACAGAAAGCCTAAACTACCAACATCTTACCGAACTTAACCTTACGACGTAAACTTCTCGCTTAAAAGGACATACTTGATACTGCTTGCTAACCACAAAAAAACCCATGCTTAAACTTAAGTCACGTGGTGTTGGGTTGGGTGCAACAATCGCAGGAAAAAAAAACAAAAAACAAAAAAGGAAATAAAAAGAAGCCTTCATTGGTAACATCACCGAAATAAATTCACTTTTCATACAGTTTCACTTTAATAAATTCTATGTACCGTTTCTCTTCAGGACGTTGACGATCATGACTTCAGAACTTCCTGTTCCTTGAAGCTCTTAATAATTTTGTCTTTTTGTTGTGTTTCCTATACCTTGCTCCATTATTCATTTACTCAAGCTTGCTAGATAGTTAAACTACTACTAACCTATGTTCCTCTTGATTTCAATCTGTCATCTGAGAATCAAATTTTCTAAGCACCATTTCCTTATTATCCGCCTTAGAAATTCCAACTCTCTCTTTTTAATGTTAAGTTTTCTTTTTGTTTCGATTTTCTCTAAAACATCGTCTTTGTTCCCATGTTCAGTCAAGGGTATTGTCATACTTTTTATGTAGAACTATATTTCTGGTGCGTCAAGTCTCTTCTCCATCTGTGATGAGATTCACTGGCAGATAGGAAGACTGATATTACGTCACAGTTAATTATCGTTTTATTTGTTGCCAATGAAATGTTCCTCTTGACACTTTGATTAATTTTTTGGAAGTCATCTCTCGCTATCCCAATGCACCTTCTGACTTCAGTATTGCGTTTTTCATCCTCTGTTTTCCTAGATATTTTTGCACTCTTAATTTTTGTATACCCGATTTGTAATTCACATGTTGAGCTGTTCATTTTCGCCGGTGGCCATCTTTTATATATTTCATGCTTAAGTCTTTTTTGTGAGGAGATTGTCTAGCAGTCTCTGCCATATAAGAGGACTGATGTCACACAAAATTTCAGCACTATTTTCTTCGAATAACGAATTATTTGTGTTTCTTAAAGCTTGTTTAGCTATTAAAAAGGCCTGAAGCCGTAGGGATATGGTTAATTTCATTTGATTCGGCCTTGTGTCAGACTTAACCGAACTTTCTACAACTTACAAGTTTTATCCAGAATTATCATCAGAAGAATTATCAGAAGGTTTTCATCAGGTTGATATCAGAAGGTTGGTTCTCGGCAGGTTGGAATATGTGGAATTGTGTGGAATAGTGTAAGAATAAAAATATGCATTTTGCATTTAAAATAGAAATTTATTAAAAGGAAAGAATAACACAAGTTGTAGAAGTTAATGTCCAATTAGAAACATTATTAAGAAGTTAAGGGTAGAGTTTGTGTCCAATGAGAAAGTTAAAGGTATAAAGATTTGTAGAAAATTTTCATAGTAGTAATTGTTGAAAGAGTACATGCGTACGTACGTATGTATGTATTCAGTAGGAATGTCTTTGTATGGTGAAGTAAAAGAAATCAGCAGAAGGAAAGAGAAAGAGAACAAATGTCCGTGTTACTTGAAGCTTCTTTCGTTACATTTTAACTGTGTCTCTCGCTGCTCCCATCTGAGTGACTGACGCTGATGAAGTCCTTAGACAAATGATCACAATATGAATCATTCGAACTTTGCAGATGCAGCATCGGTCATACTTTTGAACTGCCTTTCACGAGCTCGTGTGGAACTTCTGTATGAAGCATCTTCTCTACTTTGCATATGAAGTCCTTTTATTGTAACCTAGATTTTTCGCACTTGCAAGACCAAAAAGGACTTCGAGTAAGTCGCTCCCATTGGTCAAAAATCAATTTAACACATACTTGCAAAATCTGGTTTCGACTTTTTTTTTTTAAGCACATGGTCAATCCTTTTTCCATTTAGAAAAAAACCAGGATTTCACACGTCATTGTGAATTTTTGTAAAAGTGAATAAGAAGGTTGATTTTAATTCTTAATTTCTTATCCACTAAGGGCTCCTTTCTCTATTTCATGTCGCCTTAAGTTATATTGTTTTCATTACAAAAAGCATCGTAATGTGCCTGACTATAATTACGACCTAAAGAATACAGTTTTGTTAAAAAGAAAAAGTAGCTAAAATGAAAATCTGTAGAAAGTGCAATAATTTCGCGATCTTCGACAGTCTATATAATTTTTATCATAAAAAATGAGAATATTTTTCTTTCTGTATCCAAGAAAGATCACTTGAAATTCTGCAAAGCAAAACGTATCGCGCATATCTGGGGAAATGTCATTTATAGTTATGGAACAATTCTCTCGCCAATATATTTTCTAAACACTTCTGCACAAATCTAAACGAGATTTTGTCTCTAAATGGAAAGAACCAGAGTCCCCAAGTGACTAGAGGTTAGCGACCCGGATACTGAATTCATTGATACGAATTTCCATAAAAAGATTGCAACGAAATTGATTTTGTCTTCATTTTTCCCCAACCATACAATTATCAATTATTCAATTTCAATTTAATAATACGGAATACCCACATTTATAGGCATCTCGGCGTTGTGTAAGTTTTAGCAAGCTTGTCTTGCTACAACCTATTACAACTTAGTTGAGAGTTCGATCCTCACCGGTTATTCAATATTTTCAGCCCTGTACCACATCTAAGCGGCGCTTAGAAAATCAACTGCCAACATTTATTGTAATTATTTAGGCCAACACAATATGTATATATTTTTTTCAAACAAGTTTTATTAAATACCAATTAGGTCTATATACAAATTTTATTTAGTTTTTCCAACTTATGACCAAGTTGGCTTTAAACAAATAAAGCCTTGTATGTATACAGTAAAAAATGTTTATTCTAAATAGTAATACTGCTGTTTGTTAAAATTTTTTGAAATCGGTGTAATGTGTCTTAGAAAATGGAATATGTAAAGTGAATCAGTATTTTAAAAAAACTTTGAATGATCGTATTCTCAGCGGATTGAATTAAAATTACTGCAGTTTGTCGGTATGTATTTTATAGTGAACGACTTTTGGCATGCCACATATACAAAACAATCTTCTGATTTTAAGATATGCAAATGGTTCATGATAGTGTTTTCTTTTCTAATTTGGTATTTCTGAAGCCATTATCCTATACTTGGTTTAATTTTGTACAGTTTACTTTAGGTAGGAGTTCCATAAATTCTGTATCTTATATTTATTGATCGTTGGTATATGAGATTTTGGTATTTAAGGAGTCAGAGTTTTTCTTTTTTTTAATTATATATATTAGAAGCATTTCTTGATGAGGAATCTGTTCTGTCAATACCCGTGATACCAATATGACTAGGTATCCAACAAAAAAAATATTTAAGCTGTTGATCCTGTTGAGTAGTTTAATGATCAGTTGAGTTTATATTTTCGTTGTTTTAGTTCCTTGATCACTTTCATGGAGTCAGTGTTAATAATAAATGTGTTACGCATAATCGAATTTATGATGTCGAGGGCCAAGTCGATAGCTGTCACCTCGACACTAAATATAGAAGTTTTTGTCTGGAAGTGGTTTCATTAATTTTAATTTGTGGCTGACGTTTGCACATACAACTTTATCATCTTTAGATCCGCTCGTATAGACAAGAGTAAGCACAAGTAAACACCTCTGCAACAGGTGTTTACTCTTGCAACCAGATTGGCAACAGGGCCCCACCCATTCACAGTTAGTTTAACCAAATGCAGACGACAACTCTACTCCTGCAGCTTCTCTCGCACTTCCCGCCTGTGGAACTCGCTTCCATATTCTTGCTTTCCTGACGGCTATAACCTCCAGGAATTTAAATGCAATGTCAATACTCATCTATTAACCACTTGACTCTAGTTTCGTATATCATTTCCTTCCTCTCCACCTTTGCAACTGTCATCACACCTGTATTCCCATCCTTCTCTTGCTCCTTTCTAACTGGTTCGTCTTCCTCTTCACTCTCTTCTACTTAATCTTTTTACTCTTATGTAGCCCCCCTGCACATCCGTGGCATTACCGCCTTGCTCAGGGTGATACGATTAAAAAAGAAAAAAAAAGACATGATCTGCGCAGGCATCTATGATGGAGAGTAATTTTTCATGGAATGTGATTAGTTTTTGATTTTTGAAACTGAGGTTTAATACAACGTTCGGTTATTTTATCATCCAGTGAGGACGTGCGTTGTGGTGCTGTGGTTATCGACTCGGAACGACACATCGGGGAGCCGAGTTCGAATTCCAGTTGAATTCCTTGCATTCACTTACGGACAAATACCTTTGGAAAATGTGTTAATCCGTCTCTTCCCTCCAGTTATGGGTTAAATAATAGGGCAGATTCGATTCTATAGACTTGGCTGGCAACCAATCTACCGCAGAAAGCAATGGCAACCTCCTGCGGGATAATATTCTGCCCAATCAGTCATGTATCTTCCGAGACATGATCATCCAAAGTGTGCATCACGTATGGCACTTAACTGATTGGCTGATTGAAATATTTCATATAGACACGATATGGTTCGATGGCCTTTTCTTTTCTGTTAAAGAGCACAGTATAAAATTTAAATACCTAGCAAGTGTTCTAACAGGAGATGAAAAATGCGACACAGAGATCCGAAGGCGAATTGGCATAGCAGAGGACGCGTTCCAGAAACTGAGTAAAGTACTAACACACAGTAAAATTTCACTAGAAACAAAGAAAAGAGTGCTGGACTGCTATGTGACGTCAGTTCTTCAATACGGCAGTGAATGTTGGACAATATCATCGAAAATGAAGACAAAACTGAAAGCAGCGGAAATGTGGTTCTACAGAAGGATGCTGCGGATATCGTGGACTGAGCATGCAAGCAACGATGAGGTTTTGGAAAGAATGGCAACAAAACAGAATTTAATACTGAGCATCAGAAACAGACAACTGAAGTTCCTGGGACATGCAATAAGGAAGGAGAGCTTGGAGAACCTGATACTGACTGGCCAGATAGAAGGAAAAAGAGACAGGAAGGCAGCAGATAACATATTTGCAGGGCCTGATCAGGTGGATTACGGAACAGGGGTTGCGAGGAGTAACAGGAGCAAACATACTAAGAACCACAAGGGATAGGAAGACGTGGAGAACCATGATCTCCTACGTCCTGAAGGGACAGGGCACACAGAAGAAGATATTAAGGATGAAATATGCATTTATATGTAGGATTTGATGGGCAGGTTGAAAGTTCAATACAATATTGAATAGAGAGTTTTGTTTTCGGCTGTATAGAGATTCCTGTGCTTCTGTGTATAAGATTTCAACCTGATATATGGGCAAAGTTCCCAGGGATATTTTTAATCCTTGATGATGAAATACTACGAAAACAGAAATCAACGTATTTCTTTATTTTTTTTAAAAAAAAAAAAAAAAAAAAAAAAAGTGATGTTCATTTCTTCGAGATTGACACTTATTAAAAATAATATACAGGGCTCAAGAGCCACTCAAGTTAAAAACTATCAAAACTGTGATGAATGAGTTTTGTGATATGAACGGAAGACAGTACATGAAGGAAAGAAGATTCTGAGTTTGTCCCGCAAACTGACAGTTCTGGGGGTGGGAAAGATGTCTAAGCAGAACTTCCATCTTAAATTTTTGAAATGAAAGATATGGTGATTTGACACTGTGAACGTAACAGCATGTGCCATAATTGTAAGGGTCGGCTGCGTTGGATAGGCGTATATATCAAAATTCAAGTTCTAAACAGTCATATACCATCAATCATGGCAATACTTACCTGTTACTTTTGTGGTGGGTAGGGGGATAATCTATCAATTGCGTCTGTGTTCTCGGTCAGGGTGCGGCTCCGTTGCGTCTCTGTCCGAGGACAGACATGCAATGAGAAAATTATACTGAGGTGCTCGGTCCCGGGGAACTGTCTCGAGGCCGTGTCACTCCATTGTACTAGAGGGGTGGACCGGTGGTGGCCACCCGTACCAGCACAACCGACAGTTTCGGAGGTTGAGCAATTTTTAGCCTTTGTCCATGCGCACGCGTCCGGCTTCCCTAATTAAATCTTGACATTGTGTCACATTTCTCTAGCGAGGGAGCTGGTAAATATTTATATTATCATGGCTGTGAGTGAGTTTTGTTTAACGGCATATCAACCTCTGTGGGTTATTTAATGCCAAAAAGGTGGGGTTTTAAGGTATTTTTTTTTAATGTTCGGTTATAGTGAGAAGATTGATTTAGTCAGATTTTAATGAAATGTTTTTGTTTCAGTCCTTTTCTATTTTAGAAAAATGAAAATATCTTCTAGTTTTGTATTAAAAAATGTTTAGCTGAGAATATTTTTTTTTTCAAAACATGTCATAGTCATAAGTTTTTCTTCAAAAATGTATTGTTGGTAATATTTTTCGTTCAAAAATGTATATCTTTCTATAAAAGTATTTTTATACATTCATAGTGTTTTGACCCCAGTTTGAGGGTTAACTATTTACCCATAGTTGGAACCCTAACGTGCTATTACTCCGGATCAGGGTGGACCTGAGAACAGCAATTCAAAGGGAGGGAAACAACAATGCAAACATTTCTATATAATTATTCAATTTCTACAATATATATATATATATATATATATATATATATATATACTATTTACGCTCTCGCACCCTGATTGAGCACTCTGGAAGAATGGTAGACTTTGAAAAACAGTAGCTACTCTGGCATGTACGCATCGCTCATTCAGTAAAATGAATTAGAGCACTGTGGCTATTGGCCGTGTATAATGATAATATACATGCTAAAATTTCTGCCTTCTTCTACCGAACGCCCAAAGCCCAGAGGTAGAATCGCCGACTGACGCCAATTCGGTCGGGTTTCAATTCTGGGTAAAAGCAATCGGATGTCTAACCGTATTGATGAGCTGTGATACAACGAAACAGTTTAAGAAGACTATGACGTCAGTCACGAAATTTTTATAACAGTTTGATATTTGAAATAGTCGTTGAGATAAAACTTGAATAGTTCGCTGACAGGTTTGTGTATTTTTTTGTTTAGTTGTATCTATGTTTTTTTTATTATTACCGTAATTATTTATGTTTTGTTGATGTGTTATATTAATTAATTTATATATATTTTAATTAAATGGTAGGGGTAGTATTATAGGACGTGTGGAATATTTTGTTGTTTTTCATATATTTATTTTATATCTCACATTGTTAGAATGTATTTTCCATTTCCTTCAATAGTTAAACGGTACATTATAATTTCCGCTGGCCTTAATCGTTTGGAACATATCTATTTTCCGGTAGAAATCGAACCTGCAAATTCCCACACCGGAGAGATATCGTCTTTAGATCAGATGTGTTTTTACTAATCGGCTCACAGAAGATTACGTGGAAGACAAAGTTCATTTTTCGTTAAATTTCGTAATGTTGTCTTCGCCTCAGTTTGTTTACATTCGGATACAATCTGAGCAGATATTAATCGTTCGATGAAAATCAGAAGAATACCTTTATAAAACGGTGAAATTGTCTTCCATGAAATCTTCTGTGGGTCGATTGGTAAATACACGTCTGATCTAAATATGGCATATCTGCGGTGTGGGAATGTGGGAGCCTGCCGGAAGATAGATATTTTCCAAACGAAAAATTGGAAATTATAATGTACTGTTTATATATATATATATATATATATATATATATATAAAGTGGTTTGTCTTTAGGCTTTTTGTATTAGTGTGGTTATATATGTATATAACGGAAATCCACGAAACTGGCCGTACCCGACATATTTGAATTTTTGTTTAACATTATATTGTTTTTAATGGATGTTCGTATTTGTGTGGACAGTCTTTTATATATATATATATATATATATATATATATATATATATACACACACATACATACATACATACGCTTTCAGCCACCCACCATCAATATTCAAGTAGGTCCTACAATCAACCGCAGGTTATTTGATAATTCTTCCAGGCCAGCACGCTCAAACCCTCGGCCACGATGACTTAAAACTTTGTCTTTCGACGGTGCCAATAAATTACATCTACCCAATTTTACTTACAAGGGTCAGCCTGTGATATGGTTTTCAGGCACTTTCCAAAACGTGCCGCGCGCTTGGATAACATTCTCTCACTCGCTTTGTCAGACAGACAGACAGACAGTGGTCCTACATTAGATGAAATATATTTATGTATCGGTTATATTATTACAATGGTGCTCATTATAACTATGGTATTTGTGCTAAAATATTTTAAATTTTATAACTAAATTTATCTAAAAGAAAGTATTACACAAAGTTACTTGTGCAAAAATCTTTGTCGAAGCGTAAGAGGTAGACTTCAAAGTTGTATAAATTCTGATGACAACTGTTTGAGCAACAGCGTTGATCAAATTTAAGCGCTTTTGCATTAGTGGTACACAATAACAATTACTCCCCACCTACTTTTGGCCAAACCTGTATAGATTAGGTGTGTGTATATATATATATATATATTGTCATACGTCGATGGCACGACTTGGAGTTTCATGCGTTATACAATCATCAGATGCATTTTTCAAACTGACTTTAATAAATTTGAAATTCAGTTCACTCGATGTTCATGGGAATTAAATTTTATAAAGTTACTGCTTTCTTTGTAACAAGAGTAAAAATTTAAATATTCTAAGATGACATGTTGAAAAAAAAATTTAATTAAAAATTTAAGATATAAGTTTAAAAATAAGTTAAAAAATAGTAAAAATGTATAGAGAAGAAATCAAAGGTAATTCATAAAACGTAAAAAAATGAATATTCTAAGATTACATGTAGATAAAAAAATTAAAAATTAAAATATAAAATTTAAAAATAAAAATATTCGAATGCAGGGAGCAAAAATTGAAGGGCGTAATTCTTAATTATTAATAGTAATATTTGCGGGGGAAAGAAAGGGGAAGTAAGGGAGTGAGGAAGAAAGAAGAAAGAGTAAGAAAGGGGCAAACGCATAGGGGAATCTATATCAATCAGGGTTTAAGAATTTAAGTATTTTCTGTGGCAGCATGTCATTAAATCGCTTCATTGTTTATATATAATATATATATATATATATATATATATATATGCTATTGTCTCATCATTTGGAGTAAAGGCCCAAAGCATAATCAAGAGAGATACTGCTGCTGTGATTTTCACAGTAAGTTTTTTTTTTCACGTACTTTTTGTTTGTGGAACTCTTCCGACGTCATGCTTTACGGGCAAATTTTGATTTTCAAAAATTTCAAGGCAATGCTAATCGTTATCTTCTGTCTTAAATTCTGTTCTTTTATTGTTCAAATAAGATCTTTGTCTCATTCCCTCACGCTCAGTAAACTTATTCTTTATTGCAGTTATCGCCTTGTTTGGCGCGAAACTTAAAAATCGTACGTTTTACAAGGTGGATTTTCTAGAAAACCGGTTTCGAATTAAGATTTTCCCTCCTAGATTTGTTGTCAACTGAGTCCAGATTACATTATTAACCACTAGTTGGGGGTGGGGAGAGATAGAATCCTTTTTTCCGTGTGAAAATGAATGCAATATCTTTGATTGAAATTTGAACTCAACACGTCAATTCTACTTTCTGCTATGAAAGTATTTATGTAAAAAAAAAAGTATTTCCCGTTTTGCCTTTTGTTTTTGCAAAGAAACCTTTTAATAAAGAAATTTAGTTATCGATGCAATAACTTAAATTTCAATGAATAATCGAGTTTTTTCTAGACTTTTAAAATACGCGTGTTTCAGGAATTTAAATCTTATTAATTTTACAGAGTGAAGATCTTTAACTACTAATAAGTTTCCGAACAGAAATATCTCCTTTTCTATTCGACGAAAATAAGTTCTAGATAAAAAAAAAAAAATTCTAATTTTCTTTTTACTGGTGTAAATTTTGTATAAATTAAATTTAATACCTTAGATCAATGTAAATTTTTAATTACAAGTGTCAATCTCACTGAATTCGTTAAGAATTGCTTTTGGTTTATTTAATAAAACAAGGTGAACTTAGCGGGAATAGAACAGAAAACCTTTCAAGAATGTTTCTTAAATTTAAACAGGATTCCCTATTTTGATAATAATATGCGTTGTGGTGCAGTGGTTATATATATAGTTTTATATATATATATATATATATATATATATATATAAACACACACACACACACACACACACACACACACACAGGTGGAAAGTGAGAAAATGCACAGAGGGAAGAGGGCATTTTCTCACTTTTTCCTCTTTGTTAAGCCCAGACGTCGCGTGACCGGTATCTGTCTATATTTTACTTCCTGCCTAAATTTGGGATTTCTCTCACTCAGCCGTTTCCGTTGGCTCTTTCTTCGAGGTTCTTTCTCTCGTTTTCCTCTGTGTCTTTCTCTTTCTTTCCAGTTTTTGTTTTTCTTTTAGCTTTCTCATCTTTTCAATCTTTCATTCCCCCGCCTCTTTTTTATTATCCTCTTACCTCGGACGAAAAAAAGAAATTCCAAAAATAAAAGGAAGTAAGTTTTTAAAAAAAACAAAAAAAACAAAAACGTTTATTACCATCATTATTAACTACCTGATGAGACATTGTTCTTTCTATGTCGAAACAAAATGTACAATTTTGTAGTAGATTGTACATGTTCTAAAGTATAATAAATATTCATTGCTCTATTTTTATATTGAGCACAGTTTTAAATTAATATTTTGAACGTTGCAAATATTTTCTTCGTTCCTTATTCATATATATTTTAAATCAGATACTTTAATCCAAGTGAAAAAAAGCAGGAAGGTAAATTCCAAAAACCCGATCCTAATTAATATTAAAAATTTTATTTTAATATTAAAAAATGATACAGGAAGAGAGCTCCATGTAATAAAATATTACAGAGCAAATATAAATTAAAAAAGGATTAATTCAATGATGTTGAATGACCATTTCGATGTGAAAATCCCCCGTGGGGATTTTCACATCGAAATGGTCATTCAACATCATTGAATTAATCCTTTATTAATTTATATATATATATATATATATATATATATTCACCACTTACTCGTTACCCTGTTTCAACCATATCTGCAACCAAAAGAACTGAATATGCAAAATCAACAATGTACTAAAGAACGAAATGTTACCCAGTAAGGACAAACAACATTTATAGACGCTTTCGTTTTATATATAATATATATATATATATATAATAGCAGTATAGCCCGGCGTTGCTTTGGTGTAATGAAAGCTTTAAAACTAATCCATGGTCCTGGAGCTCAGACTCTTTGGACGTTGGCACGAAAGACTAAAAACCAATAGTTGTTTCCAGTTAAAGAGAAACCGTAGACTGAAAGAAAAATGAATGGATGTAAGTCAAATTTTGGTTTCCTGGTATCGATATCAAATAAGTTATTTTCGTCGTAAACTGAATTTTGAAGGCTAAATAAGTCCTCTGAGTAAATGGTATCATGGCTGAGATTAAGAACTAGAATCGCACCTACTTAGAACTACAGACATACAGACAGATAAACAGACACACACTCAAACATCTTGCCTTTTATATATATATATATATATGTATATATTATCGATTTTCTGTGCTATTTTAAGAACGGCAACCGTGAAACTTCTGAATATCGTTTTTTATGTCTGACTATGAGTGTATGAAATTTGATTAAAGTCGGACCACTCCTTCTATAACCCGATTTTTGATATTTATCGGGGGTACCTTGACACAAAACCTAGCTAAGAACACTCGCAGATGCTTATAGTACAACTGTGTAAATTTTCAAGAAAATCGGTTCAGCCGTTTCTGAGTCCATAGGTAATGGACACACACACAGTTCCATATATATATATATATATATATTACGAAGATTAACGAAATGGTTATAAGCAACCGACAATTCGAAATTATTTGTTTGAAAAGTATTATTTTTGATCGATACTCGTATTTAAGTAGATATTGTTTTATAATCAAACAGTGTATATATTTATTTCTATCGGCCTGATTATTTACGATAAATTTTTGTTACGAAAATGTGTCATTCAGCAGGTTTCGAACCTGCGACCCCTACTCGCATAGGGGAAGCCACCGATTGATCTGGCGCGTCTTATACCTCATTATTGGTTGTTTATAACCATTTCGTCAATTTCCGTCATATGTTTACATTTGTTGACATTACGATACATTTCAGTGCAGATATGGTTATTTGCTTGAATCGAAAATTGTGTTATATAGGCTTGATTTGACTTCGTTTAGACTGTTGATCATTGGTGGTCGAGAGATCTAAGGTTTAATTTACGTTTTTATGAATAATTTCTCTGTCTATGGGATTTCTTCATTAAAAAAATGCCGAAAGATTTGAGCCGCAACCTATGTCAATATCTGTCTGCAATTCATTTCCGGTCCAAATTTTAAATTTCTCTTTTCGCTGTTTTTATTGGCTAAAAGAGAGACCTCTTTAAGTTTTCTCACTTATTTTTCTCTTCACTTTATCATCTGTTATGTATCTTTCCATTTTTAATATCTTTTTACCTTGTACGGAAAAAAATTCCATAAGTAAAAAGGTAAAGTAATTTTTTAAAAATAAAAAATAAAATCATCTTTGTTAACTACCTGATGAGACAGTGTTCTTTCAATGTCGAAACAAAATGTACAATTTTGTCGTAGGTTTTCAGTGTTCTAACACCTGTTCCAATACGTTATATATATAAAGACAAAAATTCTCCAATATTTGGATAATTTTTTATTAAGTTGGTTCTAAGCTTTCGGCTTACATGAGCCATCTTCAGAGAGGTTATTTAGACGGTAACACAATAACATCCACCATCAGCGACGATTTTATTTTGTGTTGACCTAAAACTCCGCTAGGCAACGGCAATAGTTACTAAAAATAAACGCAGTTCGCAAAGTTGCAATGCGGTTCTGAGACGTCACACCGCGTGATAGCGCGAAATGACCACAGAACCATGTATTGAAATGCAATGTAACATGTTATGACCAGATTTAAACGTGATTTTATTAAGTGTGAGTTGTTTGGATTTAATGTAGCTGGTCTCCAATATCTGAAGGCTCTTTTTACTGTGTGTATGAGTAAGGATTATTGTATTGTTGACTGAAATCTGTCTGATAGTACCTACGTGTTTATGTTTTTCTGAGAAAAACAAACATGTTTTTAACAGTATATGTTTAGAAAATTATTTGCTGCCTCGATACACTATATATATATATATATATATATATTATATATATAGTCGTTTAAAGATTTTTTGGATGAATGGGGAGTCCAACTTCGTTTTCGTTGCGCTTATGTTCCTGCAGGAAACGGTATAATGGAAAGATCTCATCGGAGCATAAAGAGAATTGCAGCAAGAAAGCAATGTTCGATAATGGAGGCCGTATACTGGCATAATATCACGCCGAAGGATGATGTATCGTCGTCTAATGCGCCTGCCAATATGATTCACCGTTACCAACTGAAAACGAAGGGAATTACTACTACATTACCACCCGATCGCTGTAAAGATCATAGTATATACAATATTGGGAAGAGAGTATGGGTGAAAGCTCCCCATGGCCGGTGCATCACCAGGTATCAAGTTGGTCGCATAACGAACATCGTAAGTCCGCAAACAATAACAGTTGACGGGATGCCACGGCACGTAAAAGATCTTCGTCTTTTCGTTGGTTCTGATGCATTGTCGAGTGAATCCGATGATGATTCATCGTCTGACAGCGACCGAATAATCGAAATCTGCGAATCCAATGCTTTCACAGACCCCGAGATTCCAGAAACTCGAGATACATCTGATGACTGCTCAGGAGATGACTCTCCGACACGTGTAGAGGAAATCGTCCCATTACGACGAAGCACCAAGATAAAAAGACCTGCTCCAAGCTGTTCGTTTTGTGATAATGAGATCATGGGGGGGGGGGGTATAGTGAGGAAAACGGCGACTTACCGCGTCAAACCAAGCGACAGCGCGTCGCGTTAATACTACGACGGGAAATGCGGCGAAAAAGAAAATTACAGACCCAAACAGAAAAAAGGGGCACATATTCCGCATAACATGCTGAAGAATAAATATTAAAAAAAAAAAAAGAAAAAAAAGCCTATCGCAGGAGTCGCTATGGGAGTGTATGCAAATATTTGACATCCTCTCTGAGTTCTCAGCCAATGGAAAAAATTGATCGGCCGATAAAAGCAGTCGTTGTTCTCGAAGCGGGGAGAATGTTTTTGGGTCTGTCCGCAAACCCCATTTGTTAGTGTTGATTTGTGGGGATCAAAGTGTAGTATCTGTTCCGTAGATACTTTCGCTAGCGGTTCGTACGTGTAGAGTCTGGAACGTGTTGTTTCGAGTTCGGTCTCCGTCGGCAGGAGGACAATGGCCGCGGAAAGGCCGAAAAGTTCGGGATCCTCCACAATGGCGTCTTGTGGAGAATCGGATGGCGAGTGTCCGGAAGTGGAGGTAGACAACGTAATACCCTCCATCGGTGGAAAGTCAAAAGGGAAAGAGTGGCAGGCGCCCAGCAGAGAGAGAATGCGCTTGGCGATGACTTCCAAGCAGTCGGCATCGCAGGTACCCTTAACAGCGGAGGAATCGCCAATACCTCCTAGTGGGAAAGTGGCTGAGAAATCAGCCTCACTTATTCCTTCCACATCGGCGTGGAGCGAAAAGGAAAATGAATGGCAGCTTACTCAAACGAACAGCCAAGCAACGCTGGCTATGTCAGTAGAGAAGATGGACAAATTTGGCAGTCCCAGTTCGATGGCTTCCACATCTGGTTGGAAAGGTGGGAAAGTGAGAAGGGGGAAGCCTATTATCAAAAACTTCAAGAAAAGTATACCAAGTATATTTCGGGCACGGAGTTGCTGTCGGTGCCCGAGAGTCTAGCGGCTATTGAACCAAGAATAATCTCCTTACTGACAAGAGACCCAAAAACCCAAAAGTTTGTGGAGGTCAGTAGGGAGACCATCGAGGAATCCATTAAAACCCTAAACATCAAGGCGAAGGCTGTGGCAGGGAGAAGCCATGCGATGTGAGATGTCTTGCTGGGCACGGCCGAAGAGGCTAAGCAGTTGGCTGGAGCATCGTTGGCGACGAAAGCATTACAGTTTCGCAAAACGAAAGTGACGTTGCACGGGGTCCCAATGGACATTTGTGAGGACCACATCGGAGCGTTCTTCAGCAAGTATGGAAGGGTGGCTGAGGTGACTGCTGTCACATCCAAGGCTGGCTTCATCACTGGAGATATCACTCTGCAGGTGACGGTAACCAGAAAGGAGTTTTCCGAGATCCCCAATATCCCCACCTGCAGGGGTCGATCTATTTTTGTTGTGGTGGAGGGCAGGAGGCCGTTTTGATGGGGCTGCGGTGCTTCTGATCATGTAGCAAAAGCGTGCCCAACAAGGAATCCGGACCCAAAGACTCAGCAGCAAGCAGCAGAGAAAGCAGTAGCCAAGCAGCCCGCGTCAGTACCAGTAACAAGCCCGACGAAGGAGGGAGAGTGGCAGACGATTGGCCGGAAGAAAACCAAAACCCCTCCACCGCCAGAAAAGTCACCTCCTGCGTCCAAGTCACCACCCAAGTCGCCTCCTAAGTCGCCGCCCAAGCAGGACATCCCACAGGGGAAAACTAAAAAATCCCACCATAAAGGAAAACATGCAGCGGAGACAACAGTGGAGGAAACAGCGGAAGAGGAGATGGAAGTGGATACATCCCAGAGAGCTTCGTCAGTAAAGCGAGGCAGAGAGGAGGACGAACAGCAGGAGAGTGTAAAAAGCCTGCGCAAAAGTAGGAGCAAAGAGAGAAACAAGTCGCAGGAGAAATGTGTGTCTTCGCCGGCATCACCCGAGAGAGCGACGTATGCTGAAAAGGCAAGCAGCCTCCTCTCCTCCCCACAGAAACTGTCCCAATCTCCAACCTTTAAACTTATCCCTCTGTCTTCAAAGCCCAGTCCCACTTCCATTCGTTCAAAGAAGAAAGGGCTTCCACAAGGGGAAGCCTTAATGAAGATTGAGGAGGACACTATTAAAGAGTGGTCAACACAAAGGCGGAAATTGCTAAAGCCACTCCTTAAACTGAAGTCGGTGGACAACATGTCTACCGAAGACCCCAAGAACTTTCCACGGGTCCCTGGAGTGATTACCCTCGTCCGGAGTACAGGGGGTAACCTCAGGGTGTGGGAGCACATCAAGCAAGTGGAAAAAGTTTATCCAAAAATTCTCAAAAAAAATACAAAAATTATGTGCAGGGAGGTTCCCAGTTTTGCTCCATCCCTGCTTACATAGGGTAGTCAAACGAACGAACCAATTGTCCAAGACGGACGGACTACGTCCGACGTTGGTACAGGGTCCCTTGGACAATTCGTCGGGGTCCCAGCTGTCCGAGATTTCTACCCTGTATGTAATTAGATTAATTCTCCTTTTTTATTTTCAGGTCTAACGGATGTCTATTAAGATAGCCATTCTGAATGCGAAGGGCTTGAGGGATCGGGGTAAGGTAGCCCGCCTGCTTTCTGATCTCTTGTCCTTCGGCGTGGATGTGGCCGTGATCCAAGAAACTCACTTTGTTTGCGACGTCGATTCTTGTGTGCTGTCTAACGACTTTGTCGTCTATTCAGAATATGGTAACCGGCAAGCCAGAAATGTTTCTTTGCTGGTCAAGCGTACCCTGGAAGCGAAGTTTGACCTTGTCCATTGCGATGCTGAGGGCCGGTTGATCGTGGCCAATATTGCAGTGAAAAGCAAGTCGTTTCGGCTGATTGCGGTTTATGCGCCCAACGATCAAGGTGAGCGTGTCGACTGTTTTCGGCTGTTAGAGACCTTCCTGTTGGATTCCAAGCGGCTAATCCTAGTTGGGGACTGGAATGCCATCCTGAGCCCCAAATGGGATAGAGGGAGGGGCGCTAGCGGGAGGAGTGATGATCGCAGCCTGGTTGATCTGATCGACGAATTTGGTCTCGTTGATAGATACCAGGTCGATCATCCGAGTGGGAGCATGTGGACGTGGACGCGTAGTTGGCCCTCTACCAAGGTATCTTCGTACCTGGATAGAGTGTTAGTGGGAGAAGAAGCCGAACTAGACTTCGTAGAATGTCCAACGTTCCACTGGTTAGGCTACACGGACCACAAACTTGTTTGTGCCCGTGTGGCGTTAGAATTTAGGCCTAGAATGGCTGGTTATTGGAAGTTCAACTAGTCCTTACTGGATAGGCGGGACTTCCGGTGCCAGCTGATTAACTTAGTGCAGCGGGCGTTAACTCGGGGAGTCATCGGGAATAAGTGGTGGGATAGACTTAAGGGTAGTATTAGGTCTTTCGCCACTCAATTCAGCCAACGGCTCAACCTAGATAAGGCTAACAAGACGAAGACAGAGCTAATTTCACCCGGGCGGAGGCTGGTGGGGATCCCCTAGAGATAGCCTTAGCCAGGGAGGCCCTTGAGCGGTCGACTAGCGATCGTTACATGGGCCAGGTAATTAGACATAAGTTAAGCAAGATGTCTTCCGAAGTTGTGAACATGAGGGCGGATCTGCGCAAGGAAGAAGTTCGTCGAGGCGGCAACCGGTACATTCGCGAAGTACGAGACCCGGATGGACATCTCCTGCGATCGACTGACGACATGTACGAGGCGTTTCGGCGGCATTTCGAACACCGGTTTACCAAGGAGCCTGATCTCTGCGAAGCAGAGTTTCGCAGCTATTTGGCTGACTTTCCCCGGCTTTTGCGGGCTGAAGCAGCTAGTTGCGAGGGAGAGATTACGGAGGACGAAGTATACGCGTCTTTGATGAAGGTCGGCAGTGGCAAGTCGCCAGGTTTGGATGGTTTGCCCTATGAATTGTACTTGAGGCTGTCGCACCTTTTTGTCCCGATATTGACTGTCGTGTTCAACAACTGGTTCCGGCAGAGGTCCATCCCCAACCGGTTCACTAGGGGTGTGGTCACGCTGTTGAGAAATGGTAAGAAGGTTGGGAGTGAATTAGACGGTTACAGGCCAATAACTCTGCTAAACACAGAGTTAAAGATTTTGGCCAAGATCCTGACGAATCGCTTGCAGCTAGTTGCCGAGTTTCTGTTGGGACCTGATCAGACTTGTGCTGTGAAGGGCTGAACAATTCAGAGCAACCTGCACTTGATCCGCACGATCCTAGAGGGTGTAAAAGACGACGATGAAGCTGCGCTGATAAATTTGGATCAGTCAGAGGCATTTGATAGGATCGACCATGGCTACCTGGCGGCTGTCCTGCAGGCCGCCGGATTCGCACCTGACTTCTGTTGCTGGATTAGTCTCCTGTATCGCTCCCCCACGGCTGTGGTGCAGGTGAACGGGAAGCTGTCGAGCGCTTTCGCGCTGTCTAGGTCGGTTGTCCACTGTCGTCCTTACTTTATGTCTTGGCAGTGGAGCCAATCCTTCGCCGGCTAAGGGACAGGACGTGCAGTCCGGCCCTACATGGAATCGCTGTCCCTGGTGGTACTCGAGACAGGGTTTCCGCGTACGCCGATTACGTAACGACTTTTGTGTCCTTCCGCAGGAACATAAGAGCGGTACAGAAGGCGCTTGAACGGTACGAACAGGTGACAGGGGCCAAGATTAACCGCGACAAGTCTTCCGGCTTGCGGTTAGGCGCCTGGAAGGGGATTCCCCTCCCGGGGCCCTTTGACTGGACGAACGGGCCGGTCCGCATTCTTGGAGTGTGGTTCGGTCCGGACTTGCAGTTGGAGAAGAATTGGTCTGATATACAGGCAAAGGTCGGCGCGTCGGTCGAAACTTGGCGTCGAAGGAGTCTCTCCTTAAAGGGTCTGGCGGAGGTGTGTGCTACATACATCTTCCCCATGATCCTTTACCGGCTGTCTGTACTTCCACTCTGTGACGAGCGTGAGGAGGCGATCCAGTGTCTGCTATTCTCCCTTCTGTGGAGAGGAGGCAGACATCACGTTGACAAACGTGTTGTTACCAACGTCCGTGTTATGGGGGTCTTGGAATGCCGCACTTGGCGAGCCACAAACTCGCCTCAAGGTTGGCTTTTCTCAGACGTGCGTTATTGGAAGACTCGTTGCTTACGAGGGTAGTGAGGGACGCGTTCCCTAGCCTTACTATCACTCCCCCGGTCTCGAAGCGCTGCCGTAAGCTTCGGGGTCAACCGACTTTCATTCGCGAATGCCGGAAGGCCTTGTGAGCCATTCCACGGTCTAGTGACCTTTTTCGGCCTAGGAGGCACTTCTATCAGGGATTAGTGGTGGGTGTCGCAAAGGAATCACTCAGGGAGAAGCTCGGCATGTCGGAGGAGGACTATCGCTCTCATTGGTCTTGGGTGCCAGGATCGGATTGGCTCAGCAACTCTGAGTTTTCTCTGACCTGGCGATTGGCTCGGAATGGTTTGTCTCTCAATAACATTCGTTTCATAATGGGCCTGGCGGATTTGCCAGATTGTGAGCGTTGCAACCTTGGTTTAAAGGAGACGTCTTCGCACACCTACCATTGTTCGCGCGTTCGCCCGTTGTCGGACCGTGTCGGCGAGCTGACTGCTCGTATCGTGCCGCGACAACTCGTGCCCATTGATCGTGCATACGCTTCTGACAATGTGTCGCCCCCGTTTTCTAGAGTGAAGCGAATGGTGCTTCTCTCGCTACTGGCCACGGCTCGAATGGTGATATGGATGACGCGACTGGAGGAAGTCTTGCGGGGCGGCCGTCTTTCGTATCAGGAGATGATCCGATATTTTGAGCCTGGTTCGCGTGACTGGGGCTAGCCTTGATTTTCTCTTTTCGGCCTGCTGATCACATCGGGGTGGATTCCTTTGGAACCCTCCCCCCGGATAAGGTAAGTTCCATTTTGTGTACCTAGTTAATGTGAGAGAATGTGTTTCCTGGCCTGTTCCCGGCACTGTCTCTTTTGTTATAATCCAGCTCGAGATTCCCATTTCCGTTTTTATTTTGCCCCGTTTCATCTCGTCTGGGTCAGTATTATATCTTCCCCAGTCCAATTTACTTTCTCTTCTCCAATCCCTTTAGAAAGAGAGCCTCTTGATTTTGTCCTACGGGTAGAATACAGCGGCCACTTTGTTTTGAGGGTGGTTTGGGTCCAGCTAACATCATGTTTATGTTGATATGTTCAGTTGTTTTATTTTGCGGTAGACTTAATTTGCCGGTATGACTAAAGTGATATAGGTAATGCCGAGAAAGTTAGTTCACAGTGTCGTGCCAGAGTCCATCTTGCACATTTATTATTAATTTACCATTCATCTGTACCTTGAAGACTGCTGCCATATCGGGTCTAGTACTCTGGTTATAAACCTCGAAATTTCTGTCATAATCCAAAGAATAGTCTGTAATGCACGGGCTTATCAACGTAAGTCACTCTACACAGCCTTGACGCGGATTCCCTCCGCCTTTTCTATAAATATTTTCATAGAAATTCTGAAGATCTTTCCTCACTGTTGTCTCCACTGCATTAATTTAATCGTACTACTAGATTGGAAATTAGGCCTCATGTTTATTTAAGTTTTGAGCTAGCTAGACATCAATCCCCATCTGCTGCACTTCTCAAGCCTGTTCTTTTAGTTTCGTTTCCCCTAACTTCATTTTCTTTTACAGCTATTCATCCATCAGGGTAATTTCCCAGTCGGGGAGCCGAGTTCGAATTCCAGTTGAATTCTTTGCATTCACTTACGCGCAAATACTCTTGGGAAAGATATTAATCCGTCTCTTCCCGTCAGTTATGGATTAAATAACAGGACAGATTGGGTTCTATAGCCTTGGCTGATAACCAGTCTACCGCAGAAAGCAATGGCAACCTACTGCGGGATAATCTTCTGCCCAGTCAGTCATGTCACTTTCGAGACATGATCGCCCAAAGCGTGTTTCACGTGTGGCACTTAACTGACTGACGCACGCACCAATTTATAATATTTTGCCCCTACCCCTCGTACACATGCGTGCTTTTTAACGGAACCCCTCCCTCATGCGTACAAACTTTTTGTGCTCACTCACCTCTATTTTACAAATTTTGAAAAAGGTCATATTTTGGCTCTTGATTTGAGAAGCTCTTGCTTTTAATCTAAACAATTCTTCATTCAATTTTTTACCATCGTCTGTTAGTTTGTTTCAAAGCCCTTGTGCTTTAGAATTCTGTTTTTTTTTCTAACGAGGGATAGACGTCAATGTAGGCTTTCAAAGAATTTTCGTACTGAACGCGTTTATCTATTTCAAATAATCACCCACCTTCTTCAACAAATACTTGTGAAATAAACCATCGAAAACATCGAGTCGAAGCACCGTTTCCTTTCATTGCCTTTTGAAAATTTACCCTTTATTTGTGCGCCTATGGTAGTGGGGGGTGGGAGTCTGCCAATTTTGCCATAAAATTTCCTTTCAAATTCGACAATGCCTGTACTCCTTTCTCTGGAGTTCACACCTCGATACAAACGTTGTTTCCAAGACTTGTTTTGGTTCATTTCAAAACAAGAATTTAGAACAATGTCGAAAACCAAATAAATTTAATAAGCTTCAAACAAAGACATTTTCTTCTGCAAATATTTTTTTTCCATACGCACGTACTTGACCTCAGACCTCCCTAACCCCGTACACAAACATACCCTTTTTAGTGACTTCCTACCCAATACGTACGTACGTACCATATGAACGGCCGCCTCGTTTCAAGTAAAATGATTAAAGGTCAAAGCACCATATAATCTACGTACCTCCACTCATTTTCGATAGCTTAAATTGAATTTTTTAAAAATAAAGTTTTTAAAACTCATTGTAGTTTTGAACGAAAGTTTTAAAAGTTAAATGATTAAATTTACCATTCCCAGTAAGCAAAATACTCTGGTGTATTTCAAACAGAAATTATATTGATTGGAATCTAAAAATTGAGATTAAAAAAAAAAATTCAATTTTTCGGTCATTTTTGAGTGATCGACACATTTTTAAACAAATGTTAATTCTCGGTTTTCAAAATCTTCTAAAAATAAAATACATTAGCAAATTTAAAGGTTAAATTGATTTGATATACAAGTATTATTTATAGCATGGAATTTAGAATAAAACTATTTCTAAAACACAGTTCAACTTTCTGACCTTTCCACCGTATGCGTTGACAGATTTATGGATACCAGATAAGATAAAAGTGTATGGCGATCACAAGTACAATTTTGTTTTTCGGGTAAGGGGAAGAAACTCTGAAACACATGACCATAGTTTGAAAAATATTTTTAAAATTCTTCCTGAAAATGAAAACAATTCTTTAAGATTTTATTCTTAATCGAAAATTTTTTTCTTTAGACAATAATGTTTTTAATCTATATTATTATTATTATTATTATTATTATTATTATTATTCAAGCAATTAAAAGCAATTAAAAGCAATTAAAAGCTTATCAGATTAAATAATGTCATAGTTACATTGCATTTCTTTTACTATTGGAAGCAGATTTTTGGAAATAGAGAGGAAAATTAAAAAAAAAATAGATGGTTTACATTCCCCAATGAGTCCTGCGTTTAAGAACCACTTTGCGCAACAGAATTTAATTTCTTAAAATTTCATTAATTTACGTAGAGGAGGGGTAACATGTAAAAACTATTTTTACTAAGATTTATAGAAAATAATTTGACAATAATTTGTCAATAGTCCTGAAAATTTCAGTGCAATCCGACAATTATTTGATTTTTACATTTTTTTAATTAAATAATAAAAGTGTTTGAATATATATAACTTTTCGAATGAAACAGTAAAAATATGCGAAAATGTCACTCAATTGCTCAATTTCAGTTACAATGAAGCAAAATATTAAGGACACCGGTCATAGTAATGTTTGCCGTTTCCCTACAAGGAAACATTTGGCATTCATTCACCGAGCAACTAGTATTGTTTTCGGTTAAAAGTAATAAGATCTTTCTCTTAGAACAATTTTTCATGAAAATAGACTTCTCATGTCCAGTAATTGTTATCCCTCTTTCCAGTATTGATAGTAGTTTCCTTCCTAACCTTTATTTGAAGTAGTGTGGAAGTTCAACATCTTCGTTATATCATTTCTCTTCGAGTCACATGTGCTATCCATAGTAGTTGATGTGAGCAGTCCTCAAGTAAATGCCGCTTGTCATTTGGTTCTGCTATTTGGGATTCTGTAACGCCAGTCTACAATTTTCAAAAGAAGGTTGGTCTTTGCTAAGACTCAAAAGATTTCACTAGTTCAAACCCATTTTTAGCCATTAATCATTAAAGCGGTTGTATACAGATGAAAGTTTACATATTTCTGAATGGGTTGACATAGGGGTTATCAAAGTCTTGATCTGACGGGGACTACAGTTTTCAGATTGACGATTTGGTTTTGTAGCAATTTGCGATGTTAGGCGATACAACCTTTGACACAGCCTAAAACTATAATGAATCTTAACCAATTTCATTTGCCATTGGAAGAATTTATGCATTAAATTTCTATATCCTAATTCTTTTTCGAATTCAATCGCACTCATGAGTAGTTTTTTTTTGCCTCTAATGACAAGATGAAACTGAAATATAAACCGTCGAAATCTACACATCTGTATTATCTACTGTCCAACTATCCGTTTACTATATATACAAGGTAGTCATATATTTTCTATTTCTGTTTGTAAGTATTAGAAAATTTATCATTAAACCTTTTCTTAATATAAAATATTATGGCTGGTCGCTCGAATCCGAGTACGCCTGTCTGCATAGGATGACTTACCAATCCCTGTTGCAGTGTCATGCTCAGGCTCATTTGTGCTTGTTTAGAATACACAGTTGACCGTAGTTACCGTTTCTGAGAGAGAGTGCATTATCTCGCGTGATCAACAATCTGAACAAAGTACACTCAAAACCTCAGTCACGGTGACTTGTGCCTTCATATTAACACCACGATCAAAAACTCTCAAACAGTTCCGTATACCCAATTTCGCTCACAAGACTTGGATCAACCATTTTACAATCTTTCTAATATGGTAACAATTAAGGAAAATTGGGATCTGGTTCATGGAATGTAATTTGAAAAATGGAAATGTAGGAAAACAGATTTCATCATGTTACAGTTAACATTGCAAGATATAATATAAGATTTGGGGCAATATAGCCCATGTTAGTCTGAATTACAAGTGTTCCTTTGCTTAGACTGGTTGAAAACCAATGCTACACGTCCCAGTCTTCTATCTAAGTAATAGCAGGCGAGAACGATGTTTGAGTTTTGTTTAACAGCATATCAACCTCTGTGGGTTATTTAATGCCAAAAAAGTAAGGTTTTAAGATATTTTTTTTAATGTTCGGTTATAATGAGAAGGTTTATTTAGTAAGATTTTAATGAAAATGTTTTGTTTTTATTCTTTTATATTTTAGAAAACTGAAAATGTCTTCAAAAATGTTTTGCTGAGAATAATATTTTCCTTCAGAAATATGTTATGGTAATACTTTTTCTTCAAAAATGTATATTTTTCTAGAAAAGTGTATTTTTATATTTTCATAGTGTTTTGACCCCAGTTTGGGGGTTAACTATTTGTCCATAGCTGAGACCCTAACATATAGTACAACTCCGGGTCAGCGTGAACCTGAGAACAACAGCAATTAAGAGGTGGTTTCATGCTCCTCACAAGCTCCCAATCAGATGCCTTGTTGCCGGATGCAGTTTACCGTTATGCCCAGGTTCAGAACGGGGTTTGTAAGAAGAGATGGATTCACGCCAAGATTTGCACGTATGTAAATTCAACGATCTCGACTAAAATTTCTTATTCCGATCTCGTAAGTTACCTTATATCATATAAAAAAGGTAGCAAATATTTTTCTAATATTTGACAAAATATTTGACCTCAAAGTGAGAAGATATTCAAAAGAAATTTACATCTTAAAATGGTATAGGAAAAAAAAGGGGGTAGACAAAGGCTTTTTGTGGGGTAGGGGCTTTAAATCAGCTGGGCCTCCAGTAAGTCATTTCACGCAAAAATTGGTTACATCATATTCAAGAAGGTGAAACAAATGAGTTTTTTTTTTATTTACATAGTTTTTTTTTTAAATCATTTCACCCCAAGAAAGGCAGTTTTACTGTCACTGTTGCACAGCGGGTTACATCGTGGAAAGTGATAAGAAAGAAGCGTAGGTTATAGGGAGTGTCAGGAGGAGGGTAATAGAAGGATGAGAATACCAGTGTGATGGGGGTGGAGTGGATAGAGAAAAGAGCTTGAGAGAAAGGATGCAAGTTAATGAGATAGATGTCAATTGACATTACATTTAAATTCCTGGAGATTGTAGCAAGTATACAGGAGGCAATTCCACAGGCGGGAAGTGCGAGAAAAGAAACGGTTAGAGTAGAAATTGCGGCTACATTTTATCGGTTTCACTGTAAAAGGGACCTAGTTGCTAGTCTAGTAGCTCTTGTAAATTCATGCATACAGAGCACCAGTGAGCTAAGCTCATTGGAGTAGAAGCCGTGAAAGTATTTGAGGAAGAAGCACAGGGAAGCCACATCACGCCGGCGAGGAAGTGACTGCAGCTGAACTGCCAAGTCGGTATCGATCACATTACAGGTTCTACGTTGGATTTTGTCTAGACTTCTGAGGTGAATAGCAGGGGGCACCCGACCAGATGTGGCAGCAGTATTCAGTAGTATGGTAGATTTATATATGTGCAAAATAGATTCTGGCGGGAAAAACTTCCTGGCCCTACACAGTGAACTGAGATTCGATTATTCATTTATGTATTAAGAAAACAACAGCATGTCTTTTTTTTTTTTTTTTTAATCAGATGATTAAATGAATATTTTTATTCCTTGAAAGTAATTGAGATTTATGAAATGTATCACAGGTTCGTCGTTGAAAAACGTATTTTTTTTTTCTTTGGCAACAGCAGATCACGATAACTTTAGACATATTGAAAAACTAGGGCAAAATCCTTTCAAGTGTGATCAAGTGTGATCGATAGAAAGAAGGGTTAATTTTCGTTGTAAGTCCCGACGCTTTTCCCCTTCAAATGTATCCAAAATAGCATTATCTCTATGCAAATGTATATGATGAACTCAAATCAACTGTTAGTTATTGAAGAAACTTACCTTTTTTTTATCTAAATGTCCATAAAAAAAAACGAACTATGTCTTGCACTTTTTCTCTCCCGTAACTCTCACAAAGTCGTGTAATTAACTGCAGAATGACGTACTGCGTATGTGAACGAATTTTGGCAGATTTTCTTCATTTACTGATACTTTCGGCGATGTACTTCCGGTAATGAAAGTAATGCACTATTGTATTTCTACGCTTATTACTTTCATTACAGGAAGTACATCGCCAGAAGTTTCAGTAAAGGAAGAAAATCGATAGAAAATTGCTGCCTACGTAGAACGTCATTCTGCAGTTCTGCATGACTTCGCGAGAGTTACGGGAGAGAAAAAGTGCGAGATATAGTTTTTTTTATGGACTTTCAAAGCAAAAAAAAAAGTAAGTTTTTTCAATAACTAATTGTTGATTTGAGTTCAGCATATACATTTGCACAGAAATAATGCTATTTTGGATAAATTTGAAGGGGGAAAAGCCGTCGGCACCTAAAACGAACATTTACCGAAGGAAGTGTTGTAAAAGTCTTTAAATCTTGCATAAATTCATGTGAAGCCGTAACAGGTTTACGTAAGATAAAAACGAATGGCAAACAGATTTAAAAAAGTAAGAAACCTAAGGAAAAAGTTAATAAAGTAAAGTTGTTTAGAAAAAGAAAAAAAAAGTAATTATTTTGGTCACTATTTGCCTATATTTACATTATTTGATTTACGATTGTAGCAGATTCGTTCTTGCCTCAATTTTCCCCCCACTTGGATAGGCGCATGCATAACATTTTATTTTAAATGTTTAAATCATAGGCAGGACATCATGTCTTTTAATAGTGACCACAATATTGACATTGTTCGGACCGTTGTCCTTAGCTTTATTGACATGTTCACGACATTTCGGTCGTTGTACGCGTCGACCTTTTTTAAGTGACTGGAACCCTTTGTTTTCAGAGTTAAATCGAGATAAGACATCCGGCAGTTGGATGTCTCTGAGAACGAGAACAATCGACCTTCGCCTCTCAATGGATCATTTAGTTCGTCCAACAGAGCGAACTTGTCTCGGTGTCTAGGCCACCCACTTAGGCATCACTTTTCCAACCCAAAGAGAAGTTCGACCGCTTCAGTTAATTAGCAACAACCACATCTAGTAACCCTTTACCGTAAATGGCCCTCCTTGGGCTTGTATAAGGTGAAAGATAGTAAAAAATTATTGAACGCTCGGTGAGGTTGTCACTCACTACATGGCTTGCCATTTTAGCCACTGTATCGAGTTGTTGTGTTATGTAGCAGAGTATATCATCAGAATCAGTCAGTTAAGTGCCATACGTGATACACGCTTGGGCGATCATGTCTCGAAAGAGACATGACTGACTGGGCATATAATTATCCCGCAGTAGGTTGCCATTGCTTTCTGCGGTAGACTGGTTGCCGACCAAGGCTATAGAACCCAATCTGTCCTGCTATTTAACTCATAACTGGAGGGAAGAGACGGATTAATACCTTTCCCAAGGGTATTTGCGCGTAAGTGAATACAATGGATTCAACTGGAATTCGAACTCGGTTCCCCGGTTTCTCGTTCCGAGCTGATATCCACTGTACCACAACGCACATCATCAGAATAAAAACCCCCCAAAAACGGAAATTTGTACAGTTTGTGTTTACCCCATTTCTGATTTATGTGATAAATATTTCTCAAACTTTTCTCTACAATAAAGACTGTCACAACAAATCGACGGTTTACTCACTCGTTTACGACCATCAAAAACAACGAAATCAGGCTCAGAATACGGCCTCGATATAGAGGTTATATGGTTCTTTCATCCATAAATACTTCGCGTGTAAATATAAAAGAAGTAATTTCTGATGTACAAAAAAGTAGGAAAAATGTTCATCTCTAAAAGGAAACAGGAAAAAAGTATTTTAGAATATTGAGATTCTATAGTTACCCATCCTCCGCCGGAAATTTTTTTCCGAGGGGAGCCAATAAAAAGCCGTAGTTTGTGGCGATTTTGATGGTCAAATGCGTAAAAAAAAACAAAAAAAACAAAAAAAAAAACACATGCACAACTTTCACCTCTAAAGAAAGACGGGTGTAACTAAATATTATATTTATTTACTTTTATTTCCACGACATAATGCAACGAAGAATTCTAAAGCGGTTTATGAAAGATGTGTTGCTAAACGATATTCGTGACAGTCGGAAACATCCATCAACTGCAAAAAGAATTTATAAGTGTATGTAGTAAAATTTACTTACCAATTAAGCAGGTTTATAAGTCCCAGTGACAAAAGATTGTATCACATGACCGATTTTCACATCGATCTATTCATCCGAAAGTAGAAGGCATATTTCATGATACATCTTTTTAAAACTCAAGTTCATGTAAATTGGCGCCGTGTCGTAATAATCCCAACTTCTACAAAAATCGAGTTTCGTTTTCGATTATAACGACAGTTTTGTTTTTTAATACGAATTTTAAATTGTGTAAAAGTCAAGTAAAAAAAAACCTTGGCGTTTTTAGATGTTTGATTCAGTTTTGTTTTGATATTTGACAAACGGTTTAATTTTCTGAAAATTCCAGCTCCACCAGGACGTAAAAAGCGGAACATGGCGGACTGAACGGTCGAAGTTACTTGTTACTTTCAAAGCTGGAAATCGAACCACCCAGAACAAGCCGATAAAAGATATGACCGCTTAGAAAGTATCTTTTTCTTGGTACTTGCGTTTTGAAAGGTCCAGAAAGGGTATTCTATGATACACATACTGTCAAAACATATGTTCATCTTGTTTCAACAGCATACACACTTTTAAACAGTGGTAACATCATCACTTAGCTTCGCCATTAACACATTAGCACAATCACCGAATTCTTCCGCTAATTCCAGTCAGAAGGGATGAACCAACCAAACAATGGTATGGTTTCATGTACTTCCTAACAGTGCCACAAGTTGGAATTGTGTCCTGCAAGACGTTATTATTTCGAAGTCACATTCTTGGGTAACTGATAATAAATCAATTAAAAATACAGCAAGAAACGGTGTCAGACCAAGAAATCCCCGGTGTTGCTTTATTCGTATTTTCCACTTGAAATGCGGGCAAGAGGCTAGTTCTTTTCTTGCTGTTTGCGTACAGTCAATAAGATTCTAAGACAACATATTTCTTTAAAACTTGTTTTCTGTAATGTTGAATCGTATTAAATTAAAGGAAAACAACAATCAGAAAAATGTAATAAACTATTTAGGGGGTTATAAAAATGAGAAAATATAATTAATGGAGGCGGTAAATGAAAATGAGGATATCTAATAAGAGGGAAGATGAAATAATTTTAATTAACGGGTGGGAGTGGGAATATGGGGAAATCTAATAAACTGGTAGGGGGAAGATGAAGAAATCTAATAAACGGGGTGTTGAAAAATTAGCACGTTTAATTAACGGGGTGTTAGAAAATCATAAAATCGAATAAACGGGGTGGCTGAGAATGAATAAAAACAAACCTTCCAATCTAAAACACCTTGAAGACATAAAGCTAAAAAAAACAAACAAACTAAATGTCCATCAATTTCTTTAAGTGAAATGCTTTTACTTTATCAACTTCTTTTCTCGCATTTCCCGCCTGTGGCACTCCCTTCCGTATACTTGCTTTCCTAATAGCTACAATCTCCAAGAGTTCAAATGCAATGTCAATTGCCATCTCTTATCCCCTTGACTACCGTCCTTCTCTTATCTTTGACCGAACATCTACTGTATCTTGTTATTCCCCATTTTCACTACTCTCACGCAACTCTCTTCACACTAATATGCCTATCCTGCTCTTAATCATTCTCTGACGCTCCCTGTAACTGGTTCCTCTTTCTCTTCGCTCTCTTCTTATGTAACTTTTCACTCCCCTCTTATATATATATCCCCCTGCGCACCAGTGACAGTACTGCCTTGCTTGGGATGAAAAGATTATTAAAAAAAAAAAAAGAAATATCGAAATTATTTTCATGAAGTCTTGTCAATGTTATATATAAATAAATATTCATCAATGGCTAACAAATAAATAACACCGGTCGACATTTTTTATATAAATGTTGTTGGGCAATGGGCATATGTTTCTGGTCTATTTTTAACGCTGATTTTGAAAATCAAGTCTGTAATGCCCCATCACATCAGGTTTTCTCTGTACTGATGATATCTTTCGTTATGGTGCCCTCATACGCGGAATGAACTCTTCCTCTTCTTCTATATAGTTACCTAAGTGACTTCCGAGAAGGCAGTTATTGGAAGAAGTTAACGGCATCTGCTAGTCAGGCAATAAGCAGCGTAATAATACTTTCATACTTACTTATTTCTAGTTACTTATTATTAACAGTTCCGTTGAATATCTTGTTTCTTGTTATACTAATACACACTTTTGAATCTACCTTCTTGTTCCGTGTCTCACTTCCGACACAAACCGGTCACTACAATTTTGCGGCGAAGTTTCGCCACGGCTCCACAACAAATTGGCCACGAAGATACAGTCAGTTAGTTAGATGCCATGTAATGCACGCTTTGGGCGATCATATCTCGAAAAAGACATGGCTGACTGGGCAGAAGGTTATCACGCAGTAGGTTGCCATTGCTTTCTGCGGTAGACTGGTTGCCAACCAAGATTATAGAACCCAATCTGTCCTATTATTTAACCCATAACTGGAGGGAAGAGACAGATTAATACCTTTCCTCAGGGTATTTGTGCGTAAGTGAATGTATAGAATTCAACTAGAATTCGAACTCGGCTCCCCGAGTTGTGGTTCCGAGTCGATGTCCACTGCACCACAACGCACGAAGATCCACTACACCTTTTTTGCTCAAAATAGGTCAAAATGTCTAATTTTACTATGAAGTACCAGGGCATAACAATGTAAGCAAAACACTTTAAAAGGTTTTATTTTAGGTTCAAGGAAAAGCATCTTAATAAACTTCTAAGTGTATTTTCAGCAATTTCATTCTCTATTGCCGGATCTAGAAATACTTGATTTTCTATGGATTTATTACCTGATGCTAAAATCCCAACTTTCTGATCATCTGTACTGAAAAAACTTGATGCAATGCGACAAAACGGACTTTATTTTCAAAATCAGCGTGAAAGAAATTGACCAGAATCATGTGACCTTTGTCCCAACAGCATTTGAGTAAAAAAAAAAAGTCGAACGGTATATAGCGACTTTCCAAGTGCATCTTAGATATGCCACAAGGCCGAGAGAATAGGATACCCAGTGATGATCGAACTCACTATTCAATTATAATGGTTCTAGAGAGTCAAGCTTGCTAACCATTGCACCACCTCAAGGTTCCCATGTTGAACGGTATCTAAACTTATTTATAAATGAAACTTTGTCTGTTTGTGTGTGTGTCCGTTACATATAGACTCCGAAACGGCTGAACCGATTTTCTTGAAAATTTACACAGTTGTACTATAAGCGTCTGCGAGTGTTCTTAGCTGGGATTTGTGTCGAAAATCAATAATCTAAAAAATCGGGTTATAGAAAGAGTGGTCCAATTTTAATCAAATTTTGATACACACAATGACATAAAAAACGATATTCAGAAGTTTCAAGGTTGCAGTTCTTACAATAATGCAGAAAATCGATAATATAGATATATAAAAGGCAAGATGTTTGTGTGTGTATCTGTTGATCTGTCTATATGTCCTTTATACAAATCCACAATTTTTATCCGAATCTCACCAAACTTCACACAAATATTCTTTAGGCTGAGTCTGAGCTCCATGACCATGGATTAGTTTTAAAGCTTTCATTACACACGAGCAATGCCGGGCTATACAGCTAGTATAATATATATTTAAGAACGTTCCTGCCTCTAATATCTTTAAAATCGAAAATATTTGCATAATTATTTTACTCGTTTTGTTGAATTGTAATTTTCTCTTCTTTCTGCAAAATCTCTCCCTTACACCGAGAAAGTGTCCCTAATAAGCTCGGGGTGGTGAAAAAACAAAAAACAAAAAAAAAACAACAAACAAACAAAAAACAAATAAAAAATTGAATATAGGAGAGCTTTATTTGTCTCCCGAAATTATGACATTCGTAGATATTAGTATTGAGGTTGTTCGAACAAAGCAAAAACTCAAGTTCATTTTTTATGTGCCGCGTCCCTCCAGAACATAAGCAATCAGGGTCCTCCAAATCTTTCTTTCTCTTGTCTCTCTTAAAAAATGTTGTCTTTTTTGTTATTTCTCTCAAACCCTATTCTATCACCATTTACTTAAACCGACCAAGTACGTTACATGCTGTGTATTGAATAATACTTCACAACTGATCGCCTGCCCCTGCTATTTGCCTCTGGGTTTCAGACCAAATCCAACCGAGAATCTGTAATGTGATCGATACCGACTTGGCAGCTCGGCTGCAGTCGCTCTCTCACCGGCGAAATGTGGCTTCCTTGTGCCTAGGTTCCACCCTTTTTTTAATTAAACCGATAAAATGTAATCGGAATTTCTACTCTAACAGTTTCTTTTCTTGTACTTACCGCCTGTGGAATTTCCTTCCGCATACTTGATTCCCCGACAGCTACAATCTCCAGGAATTTAAATGTAAGGTCAATAGTCATCTACTTTTTCACTAACTCGCGTTCTTTCTCTCAAGCTCTTTTCTCCATCTACTCTACCTCCATCACACTGGTATTATCATCCTTCTATTACCCTCCCCCTGACCCCCCCTATAACATACCCCTCTTTCTCATCACTTTCCCCTATGTAACCCCCTGCGCAACAGCAAGACTGCCTTTCTTGGGGTGAAATGATTAAAAAAACCTGTCCTGTGAATATCCTATTTTTCCAAGCCTTTTTGCCTCATTAAACTATCGCCCGGTTCACACTCCACCCACGTCTATTAAACAGGTGAAGAGGCTCGTCCCTTGTTTCCTGTTTAGGATGTGGTTTCCGGTTTTTCTCTTTTCCAATCTTTTCACTCTTACGTAGCCCCCTGCGCATCAGTGGCGTTTTCGCCTTGCTTGGGGTGATATGATTAAAAAAAAAAAAAATCTCAAATGCTAAGTAAATTTTTTCTTTGAGTTTCCATTTTCTCCAAAATCTCGTCGTTGCTTAGATTCGGTACAAGTTATTCTCAGGAACCCAAGAAAGAAAAATTAGAAAAAAAAAAAAAAAATTAAGTGTCATTTCTTTTATTATACTAACATGAAAACCAATTTATTGCGTGAGTTTCCGGATTGAATTTTAATCACAGCTTTTAGAGAATGTTAGGCAATTAAAAGGAAAAGTAGAAAAATTCTGTGTAATGTGTTTCGACCTCTAGGAGGAAATCATCAGATAAAATATATATTTTTAAAATAAAATATTTATAATGATTTATAATGTATGTGTGTATATATGTTCGAGTGTGAGTATATAAGTGTATATGTACATGTGTGAATTTGTATAAGTATGCGTATATGTGTATGAATGTCAGTATATATTATATATTCGTTTCTATATAAGTATGTGTGTATGTGTGTGTGTATATATATATGTGTGTGTGTGTGTGTGTGTGTGTATGTAAGAATGTGTATACAATTGTGTATATATATATTTGTGTGTATAGGTATATAGTTATTATTACTGTTATAATAGCCTACTGCAACTCAAAAGCTATCAAGTTTCGGTGTTCAATACACCATCATCAGGCAGTAACATGTGGTTCAGTTACGGGGTCATATATATATATATATATATATATATA
Organism: Ascarosepion bandense; assembly: GCA_037127315.1. Taxonomy (NCBI): domain Eukaryota; kingdom Metazoa; phylum Mollusca; class Cephalopoda; order Sepiida; family Sepiidae; genus Ascarosepion; species Ascarosepion bandense. The sequence goes on along the minus strand of JBBBDQ010000993.1, from coordinate 1,485,605 downwards.
TCGTTATATATTATAAATTTCGTTATATATATATATATATATATATATATATATAACGAAATTTAAAATGATAAATAAACTTAAACATAAAAAATGCAATCATATTAGATAATTGGAGTGGAGTGGGAGGTTATTATAGTTTAAAAGACTTGTGAGTGTAGACCAATGAATATTGGGGCAAAGTGTAGCGACGTATACCAGATTGGAAATGTCAAGTGTTTAAATATAAATGAAAGAAAATATAGCTAATGTATTATTTTTAGATGCGATGAGACTGAAAATAAAAAATAAGAACAATAAAAAAATAAAATATTTGTTTAAAAGAGTTTTGAAAATATATAAAAAAATTTTAATAGAAAGAAATAGACATAGGGCCATAAAGTTAAATTTTAAAAGCAGAATTACTTGATATTAAAGATGACTAGTAGTGAAAGTACGCGAACACAGCAATGTAACAGTTAATTAAGTTTAGATTTAAGTTATATAATTAACTAAAAATAGGAGATTTATAGATTATAGCAAATGATTTGCTTTTATATCACAATTTGAAATAATTTTAGGTATATTTAAGAGTGTGAATTATTTGATGATAACAGTAAGTAGTAATTATCTTGAAGTTATATTGTTTCGTGTTTAATATGATATTTTTTTTCCTCATTTGTGAGATCAGAATATTCCATCGCAAAATCCTGTGGAACAAGTCTCTTGAAATTGAAGGGTAATAATCCACTATTTCAAATTAGATGAACGAACATTTAGATGTGTGATTAATGTGGTTAAACAAATTAATGAAATCAGTAGTGTTACCCCATTGGGTTTAATCATATGCTTTGTTTAATTTGTAAGTTGACTCTTGTCAAGTATTTGCTAATTTTTCTAATTTCTGGTTTAGTAGGATTAATAATAGTAGTAGTGAATTCTCGAAGTTACAAGACATGTGTGTGTTTGTATATGTATATATAATGCGTGCATATAAGCATATGTATATATACTATGATATATATATATATATATATATCTGTCTCTCTCTCTCTATATATATATATAATACCATATATATGTATATATATTGTGTATATATGTATATATATGTGTGTGTATATATGTATATGTATATATAATTCACGAAGTCACAAGTCATATATGTGTATATATGTATATGTATATATACGTAAATATATGTGTATTATATAAATGTATATATGTGTGTATATATGTAAATATATGCGTGTGTGTATGTATATGTGTGTGTGTATGTATATGTAAATAAAGTATGTTCCAATAACTTGGACCGATTTTAATTGTGAATTTATTTTAAGACTCTAAAGTTTTTTTTTTTCAATTTCTTTCAGCTTTAACAACTTCAGTTTTTTGCAATTTCAACCATGGAAAGATTAACAATCGAGCAACGTGTTAAAGTTATCGAAGCCTATTACGAAAATGGACGTTTAAACAGAAATGAATTTCAGGCACTTCGTAATAATTTTGGTCAACATAATCGGCTAACCGAGAGTGCAATTGGGAAAATTGATCGTAAATTTAAACAAACTGGGTCGGTGGCAAATGTGAAAACGCCATTGGGGGCTCGTTTACACAGTTCAGCTAAAAACACTGCTGCATCGTTTACTCTCGTTCCACTAAAAAACGTTGCGAGAATGTGGCAGAGAATCCAGAATCCCTATTCGTCATCGTGCACAGGAACTGAACATCTCCACGAGGATGTTACGCCAAATTTTAGCAAAAGATTTGTCTCTACACGCTTACAAAATTCAATTGACACAAGAACTGAAGCAGGCTGACTATTTGAAGCAACGTACATTCGTCAATTTGGTGCACAAGCGGATGATGATTTTTTCGCAAAATTCACCTTTAGTGATGAAACCCATTTTCATCTTGATGAATTCGTTAATAAGCAGAATTTTCGCATTTGGGCTGAAGAAATTCAAAGGCAGATTTTTGAAAAGCCACTGTATCCGCAAAAGATCACTGTTTGGTGTGCTTTTTTTTGCTAGAGGAATCATTGGACTGTATTTCTTCGGAAATGATGCCGGGAATTCTGTTACAGTGACAGGCGAGTCATACTGTGGCATGATAACCAACTGTTTATGGCCTAAATTGAATGTTATGGATGTCGAAGATTTATGGTTCCAACAGGACGGTGCCACATGCTACACAGCCAATGCAACAATGGCTTTATTTAATAAGAAATTCCCAGGTCGCATCACTTCTCAAAACACTGATGTCAACTGGCCACCACGATCGTGCGACTTGACGTGTATATATATATATATATATATATATATATGTCTATGTGTTCGTTCTGAACATGAAGCCCGGGTTCGAATCTTAACATGGTCGATTAGTCAGGATAGTGACTTCTTGAGATTAACTGTTTCGAGGGGGCACAAATTAAAATTGATCGAAACGCCTACCAGGGGTCGAGCGAAGACATTTAAGTGAAATTGAGTAGACGGCTTCCTTTGAGAGCCGTCAATGGTTGTCAAAGCATGAATAGAAAATTCATTTTGACCTAAATTTGAACGTCCTGGCTATGATCAGAATTGAGTTCACCTGCGATAACGCGATTTTTTCTAGTTGGTAGTTTTGTTTCATGGCATATCACCCTTGGTAGGTCATTTATTGCCAACTAAATTTTATTTATTTATTGCTGGTAATACCTTTTTCTTTCAACAATTTATTCTTGTTTTTTTATATAAGTTTTCTTTTCGAGTATCAAGATTCATTGGGATATGTTTTTAAGGGCAGGGTCCCCAATTCTTACCCTGTCATGTAAACGATAACTGGAGGGAAGGGACGGATTAATACCTTTCCCAAGGGTACCAGCGCTTAAGTGAATGCAGGGTATACAACTGGAATTCGAACTCGGCTCACCGATTTCTCTTCCTGAGCCGACATCTACTGCACCACAACGCACATCCGTCACTAAACGCTTACAGTACCTGGTATTCCCAAGCGGTCACCCATCTAAGTACTGACCAGGCTCAAATTGCTTAACTTCGGTGATCGAGCGAGAACCAGTGTATTCAATGTGATATGGCCGTAAGCCTATTTTTTTCCAGAAACTTTGATTTCAGTATAAACTGGAGGTGGGTTATGTGTGTGTTAACAAAGACGAATGTGCAAGCATCTGCAATGGGGATCAGCAAGCAGTCCTACTAGACAGGCATCCTTGAATAATAGTAGCTTGTCATAATATATATATATATATATATATATATATATATTACTTTAGAACATGTGCAAACTACAAACTACTACAAAATTGTACATTTTGTTTCGACATTGAAAGAAAAAGGTCTCATTAGGTATTTAATAATATGTGTGTGTGTGTGTGTATGTATAAAATATATGTGTATATATATATATGTATATACATATATATGTATATACATATATACGTATACATATATACACACATATTTATTCATATGTATGCAAAGGGCCAGTGCATAATATGTACCTGATGATTGCGTAGTGCATGAAACTCAGTCGTGTTATAGTCGTAAGATAATATGTATATTTATTAATATGTTCTCTCTCTCTCTCTCTATATATATATATATATATATAGAATAAATTTTTGTTTTTGATCGTTGCGGATGAAAGTGAATTTTCTCACTGTAATAGCTATTCAACGGATGTAAGTTTCGGAATTTATTGACAGAACATATTTGGCTCTGTAAATAGATAATAATATTTACATCGAGCCCTCTACCTGGATCATTTTTGATATTGATAAAATTATTATTAATAGGATCTGGATTTGGGGATTTTGCCTATATACATTTCCCGTTTTTGGATTATATATATATATAGTGGCTGGCCACTTGTATTCGATCATATCTGTCTACTGGGGCGGCAGATCTCACCTGTGTTTTATACTGAAAAAATGCTAAGCGGAGATATGCTGCAGATAAGCAGTTTCTGGAGGAGCGCGTTATCTCGCATGAAATAAGGCCAGGTAGCTCAAACCCTCGATCTTACCATACTGAGATTCGAACCCGGGCTTCATGGTCAGAAAGCTAACATTATAACCACTCACCCACGTGCTCATATATATGCGTGAAATTTCTCTTAGGGATTTCATGTAGAAATGGCCATACAACTGATTTGAACATCGAAATTTATTTTATTTTATATATACTAGCAGTATATCCTGGCGTAGTTCGGGTGTAATGAAAGCTTTAAAACTAATCCATGGTCCTGGAGCTCAGACTCTTTGGACGTTGGCACGAAAGACTAAAAAGCAATAGTTGTTTCCAGTTAAAGCGAAATCGTAAACTGAAAGAAAAATGAATAGATGTAAGTCAAATTTTGAAGTTTGGTGAGAATCGGATAAAAATCGTGGATTAGTATAAAGGACATACAGACAGATAAACAGACACACACAAACATCTTGCCTTTTATATATATATATTATCGATTTTCTGCACTATTGTAAAAACTGCAACCTTGAAACTTCTGAATATCGTGATAGATAGATAGATAGATAGATAGATAGATAGATATGAAATAAACATATTTACATAAATAGATAAAAACCACGCTGTGATAGATAGATAGAAACAAGATTGTGATGAACAGACACATTAAAAGAAGTTTGTGATAGATAGATAGATAGATAGATAGATAGATAGATAGATAGATAGATAGATAGATAAAAAAACAAGATTTCACCAGACACATGAAAAGAAGTTTGCAATATCTATCTATCTATCTATCTCAAACTTCTTTTCATGTGTCTCATAGATAGATAGATAGATAGATAGATAGATAGATAAAAACAAGATTGTGATATATAGATAGACAGATGGTAACCAATTTGTGACAGATATGAACAGAAAAGACGAACTCATCGATAGATACCGATTTTCGTTCATTACAGCACAATGTTACATGAAAAAAATGGTATTGTGCATTTCGCCCAAGTAAAGATTATATCTTAAAAATTCGCAAAGCATAAAAAGATAATATCGCCTGAAAGAAACTACGTCAAAGTTCCTATGTATGTTGGGTTTGGAAGTTTAGAGTAACCAGAAAGACAACAAAAACAAAAAAAGAACAAGAATAGGAAAGCCAAAAAAATAAATTAAAAAAAAGCAGCAACGATTCTTTCTATGTGTGCAGTGAGAAAAACTCTTTGAGGTTAGAAATAAATGTCATTACGGTACATGTTTTGCCATAGATGGCGATGTCAAAAAAGACACGTATTCAAGATGCAATAAGACATCCTAATTCAGAGCCGCTGAAAAATATCTGCTTTGAATATAACGGCTAATATCGAGAACTACTACCACTACTGTTAACATCACACGCCAAGTTGAGTTGCAATACACTACTGAGTTAAAAAAAAAAAGAAAAAAAAAGTGAAACTACTAGAAGATCTGGGACATAGATAAAAATGAGTATATCCAATCTCTTATGAGATTAAGATTTGGGATAATATATCACTTACGTGAGCGCGTGAGATTAATACAAAACCATGTTTAAAATACGAATACAAATCAAGGACAAATGAGGACAATCATTAATAACAGTAACTATGTGATAGACTAAACTATCGCCCGGTTCACACTCCACCCACGTCTATTGAACAGGTGAAGAGGCTCGTCCCTTGTTTCCTGTTTAGGATGTGGTTTGCGGCTTGCTCTTTTCCAACTTTTCACTCCTACGCAGCCCCCTGCGCTTCAGTGGTGTTACCGCCTTGCTCGGGGTGATATGATTAAAAAAAAATGTTACTCTCAAAAGATTGTGTATCGTTTGTAAAGATACACAATCATTACAAATCCAGAACAGATCACAAATAGAGTATTGTTGCTGTATCTTAGCTGGAACCGCTTAATCGTCACATGCCTGTCTTGATACAGCTCAGATCCGTATACGGGGCATTGTGGGGGTTAATTTTCAGCCTACAACACCTTTCCCACAGACGAAACGCCTCGAACATGCCGCTGTTCTATCGCTATTTCCTAGGCATGTGTTCTAACCATCACATCGAGTACCCACCTGCCTCATACACGGGACGAATCTTCCCTATCCTCTCCTATTCCAATACTAAGAATCAGTTACATTCAAACAATATCTTCCCAAGAACAGCTTTGGTGAAACTGACCCCCGGTAGGATGTTTTCACAATCACTACAATCATGACTTCTTCAATTCTATGGTTTACTTTTTTCCTTTCATATTTTAATAATAAGTGGTCAGTTCCATTTCAAAATGTTCTTCTCCAAAACTTCTGTTTTGGGGAACTAATTCCCGACATGATGCTTTCCCAGTCTCTACAAGCTTAACTTCTTAAATTCGAAAATTAATCGTTATATTATCCTTTCGTATTCCAATAGTAACAAGGCAGATTCTTTCTAAAAATTGCTACTTTGTGGAACAGACACTCAGCAGGATGTTTTCCAAATCTCTACAATCTTGGCCTTTCCAAGTATAGGGTTAATCGCTAAGATTTTCTTTCGTATTCTAATGTTAAGAAGTCAGTTCCATTCGAAAAGTTAATTTCCAAGAACTACTTCTTTGTGTAACAGTCTCCTGACAGGTTGTTTCCCAAATCGTTAAAATCCTGACATTTTTAATTCTAGGGTTAACCGTTAACATTTCCTTTCGTATTCCAATCGTATTCAGTTCTATTCCGACATCTTCTGCCCAAGAACTGCTGCTTTGGTAAATAGAGACCCGACAGGATATTTTCCTAATATTAACTTCTAGTCTAGTGTTAATCGTTACCTTTTTCTTTCGTATTTCAATAGTAAGAACTAAGTTCCATTCGGACATCTTCTGCCCAAGAATTGCTCCTTTATGAAACAGCCTCAGTAGTATTGTATCCGAGTCACTGCTGATTTCTAAAAGAGTGTCTTAGCAGGATATTTTCCCAATTCCTACAATGTTGGCTTCTTCAAGTCCAGGGTTAAGCGTTATTATTTTCTTTCCTCTTGTAATAAGAAGTCAGTTCCATTCGGACATCTTCTGCCCAAGAATTGCTCCTTTATGGAACAGCCTCAGTAGTATTGTATCCGAGTCACTGCTGATTTCTAAAAGAGTCTCTTAGCAGGACATTTTCCCAATTCCTACAATGTTGGCTTCTTCAAGTCCAGGGTTAAGCGTTATTATTTTCTTTCCTCTTGTAATAAGAAGTCAGTTCCATTCGGACATCTTCTGCCCAAGAATTGCTCCTTTATGGAACAGCCTCAGTAGTATTGTATCCGAGTCACTGCTGATTTCTAAAAGAGTCTCTTAGCAGGACATTTTCCCAATTCCCACAATCTTGGCTTCTTCAAGTCCAGGGTTAAGCGTTATTATTTTCTTTCCTATTGCAATAAGAAGTCAGTTCCATTCGGACAGCTTCTGTCTAATAACTACTATTTTTGGAAAATATAATGTTGGGAGTGTAGTGACACTGGCAAATTAATATGCCTAATTTGCATAAGTGCAAGAGAGAGCCTATATAATTCGTCACTGAGAATAAATAGGGACAAGCTTAGCGACTGATTAGTGCAAAACTTCACTTCACATCAGGGAGATTGTACCTCAATCACTACAAACTTGACCTCTTCAAGTTTAGGGTTAACCGTTATATTTTACTTTCGTAGTTTAATAGTAAGAAGTTACTTTCATTCAGACAGCTTCTGACCCCAAAAGGCTGCTTTTTGGAACAGACTTCCGGCAAGATGTTTTCTCAATCACTAGAATCTTGATCTTGTAGTAATGGGGATTCTTGTATAAAAATCATTGGGGTTATCAATTTTAAATGCTATTCCCCCCCCCTCACACACACAGACAAATTGTACATATGGGTTTAGTTAGACTTTCACAGAGTGTATTGAGGACTTATGGTGTTTGTAGTACGAATGGTATGTAAGAATGTGATGTTTTGGTGCAAGGGATATTGTATTGTCTGCTTGGGTCAGCGAGTGAGGCTAGCTAAGTTAATGTAAGACAGATGAAGACCAGTCTTTCCCACCAGCCTTTTTGGCCTTGTGCCACATTTTTTGTATTTATACAAAAACAAATAATGTAGTGGGGATTCTTCCGCCGCGTGTTCTTTTTAGACGTCGGGGTTCACCACTGTAGCTGTATGGACGGTCAGTCATGTCTGGTAAAAGGCCGATTCCCAAACACAACACAAAGAGTTCGTAGCAGTAACTTGTGTGTATGTATGTATGTATGAGTGTTATCGTTGGGTAGGAATGTCTTTGAAGTTATCGCTCAGGGTGAACAGAGAAAAGGAAAGAGGTGAAAGAGAAAGAAAGAGATAATATTAACGATCGCTTAACGTTTCTCAAGGGGCGTGTTAATACGCTCGTCATCTTCTCTCTGGTGACAGGCGAACTTGCCCGTCTTTTATTCTGTTTGTGTAGATGAAAAGGTCATTTTGGAATTCAATTCCGGATGTGGTTCCGGCCTTTCTATTAGACGACGAACAAATTTCGCGTCGTCTCGAGAAAAAGTCCGTAAAAGAATTTGTTTCTGAGAATTGAAGATTATTTGAATTTTGTTTTTAAGATGTTTCCTAATTTTCTATTGGCCGAAAAGCATTTCGCATCGAGGTGTGAAATTTCACGAGTTTTGTTTTGGATTCGCTTTTTTGCGTGTTTGCTAAGCAAAGTTTGTAAATTCGAGTCTTTTTTTTATCTTCTAACAAAATCAGTGAGTCAATGCTTAGTATTTGAATTTTAAATCTAGATCTTATTTTGTTCACTATAACCTTTTTAAATCGAGGTTTAACCGTTCTCCGGCATTTACCCATGAACTGTACTCTTTGACTTTTCTTAAATTCATGCAACAGGAAGCAGTAAAGTTGAGTATCTTGGGCCTTGTGGACGTTAGGTTAAAAAATCAGGACTAAGAAAGAATGTCAAACAGGCTGATGATACGAAGCTTTTAGGTTTAAAAAAAGGGGAGATAATCATAACGGCTAATGGCATTTGTCCGAAACCTGGCTACATAGAAAATGTAAAAACTGGCTACATAGAAAATGTGAAATCAAACCTTCACTTCGGTAAATAGTTAATTTATCCAAAAAATAAAACTTAAAAAATATAAGTAGATAACTTTTATATCTAAATAATGTTTTTCAAAAGTATGCATCATTTCAAAATAAGATTTATTTCTGATAATGAATATATTCCTTCACAAAAATTCCTGTCTGAAGTCTTTATTCACGTCATATTACTTAATATATTAGTTTTTATTGTAGTAATATTTAAAAAGTAGTAAGCGATATCGAAAAACAAACTCATTTAAATCTCTTATCTAAATTACAAAATATTCTTGAAAAGTTTAATGTATTAATTCATATGGTTCATTTCATAGTCACATTATATATAAAACATGCTAAAATACGCCTTCCTTTATCGAGCGCCCATAGCTTAGTTGTAGAATTGCTGACTGATGTCGATTCGGTCAGGTTTCAATCCTGACTAGAAGTAATCGGATGTCTAACCGTACTGATGAGCTGTGATACAGCAAAACAGGACCGTCTGCGGATGACTACATTTTTTATAAGGAAGTGAAAGAACAGATGGATTAAAACCTACTTTTCATTTATCTACATTTATAAAAGAGTGCTCAATACAAAGTAGAGCTTGACATTATGCTACTTTGTATCCTTTTGCGATTCAAATTTTCAACTTCATAGTTCTCACTTAATAGCAATACTGGCACACCTACAAACATACTAACTTCTTCCAACTACCACTCCTTAATTTTTATAAATAACCACGAATTTATCTGAGATTTTCTAAATAAATCATTTTCACCATTTATTTAAAAATATTACCAGAAGAACATACAGTATTGTTCTGAAACATATTATAAACCATTGTAATAACAAAATTACATATATGCACTGATGAGCTGTGATACAGCGAAACAGGCTTGTATGTGGATGACGAATATATTATGCTTTCATTATGAGTGAGCCCTCTAGAGAAGAAAACTTAAATAAAAACAGTTACCACTTCTGCGATTTATGCATAACTTTTCAGCAATGAATTGGGTTCTTTCGGTGACTGGCCTGTGTATACACCACTTATATATAACACGCTAAAATTTCCCTTCTCTGATTCTATGGCTTAGGGGTTAGCGACTCCGACTGACACTAAATCAGTAGAGTTTCGATCCCGGCTAAAAGCAAGCTAGCCACACTGATGAACTGTGATACAGCAAAACATGCTTTTATGTCAATGACGAATATATATATATATATATATATATATATATTAATCAATATCACTCCATGCAAGATAGTAAAGCCACTAAGACACAAGGGGTTACAGTGTGTAGAAAATTTAGGAACAGAAACAGTAATAATGAGCATTAAGAAGGGAACGTAATCAGGAGGACAATAGATAGAAATTGACATTGCATTTACATTTTTGCATAATTAACTGGGCTGGAAAGCATGAAACTGGAAGAGAGTTACACAAGCGAGAAAATAATTGTTAGTATAGAATTTACGGTTATTTCTCGCCAGCTCCACTGTAGATTGATGAGCTCCCGACACCAGTCACGTACTGTGCTTAAATTTTAAAAAGACTAGGTACCATAGCGAAGAGCTCGTCTGAACAATTAGCATGAAAGTATTTATAGAAAAGACACAGCGTGTCAACCTTAATGCGGTGGGAATGCAACTTAAGCCGAGCCACCAGATCTGGCCCGATAATATTTCTAATTCTTTTTGAATTTTGTTCAAGGAGCGTAAAGGTATACAGCAAGAAACCGGACCAGAAGTGGCAAGCATGGATTTATTTTAATATTCATATACTATTCGTTTCGTCTTAATTTTTTTTTTATTTTAGTTGCCTGCAAAAAAACCCCCAAAAAACCCCAAAAAACAAAAAACAAAACAAAACAAAAACAAACAAACAAACTAAAAAACAAAAAACAAAACAAAACAAATACTAACTAAAAACAATAATTTCCTTAGTATCTGGTGAAGTTATCTTTCTATAGGAAAACGGCACCATACAGTTGTAAGCTCCGCTAGCTGACTTAGTTTGGCTGACTGACACTTTCGTCACTGTATGAAGTCACGTCACTAAGCGTGATTTTCATCTTAACAAAAGAAAGATAATCACATTTCGAGTTACTACACTGGCATTATCTGTAGTCATTATTAAATAATCAGCTTAAACAAACCAACTGACTTGTTGTCAGTCATTAATTATCGGAAATGGGTAACAATTAAATTAACGCATGTGATATTTAAAATATAAATAATTTAAGAAAAACACATTTAAAATTATTTCCGTTAAATTTTCTACATTTGGATTTTTCGATGAAATGAACGATTCCAGGAAGATAAGATTTTCTTTAGCGGTTTCAGACAAATAACATTCCCTGTCATGAACCGGAGCCATCCAGAAGACAATTCTGGCGCTACAGAGTGATAAACAAAGAACTTTACTAAATAACAAACACCATATCACTTTACAGTAACAATTAAAAAGTATTGCGCACATAGAGTTAAAACATAATAATGACATTATCACGATGCTGACATACCACACCACACTAAACAAAAGTTTAGAAAGAAAACTTTCATCGGTATTTTTTAGTAATGACTTGTCTGTGTGTAAGGTTGTCATCATTAATACTTATGGTGATGTGGTACTTTGCATTTTTATATTCGAGTTTAGTCAAAGTGTAAAATATAACTTTCAATAAATACGGCCAGAATAACGTTATCCGCATCTATAAAGCGATTAAATTAATAGAAGTATTAATAAAAAAAAGAAAAAAGGAAGAGCCAACACTCAGTAATATCAATTATGAGCATAGCCACAACTTTCCGGCCGTGTTTGAAAAATTAAAAATCATTCGAATTCCTATAGTTACACGTATATAAAAATATACATATTTATTAAAAAAAAGATTGATAAAAAAATGATAATAAAATCATGGCTAATAGAATAGACGAAAGCGACTGGATGTATGGAAAATTTGAACAGTTTATAGACACTTTATGCCCAAGAAAAATACTTGTATGAATAAAACAAAATTGAATAAGAACGAAATCTTCATTACTCACTTGTTACCCAGGTTTCAACATACCGGTCTCATTACCGGACTGCCTGGTGAGACCGGTATGTTGAAATCTGTGTAGCAAGTGAGTGGTGAACATTTTGTTCTTTGACATATTGCTGACTTTAAATATTTAGTACTTTTCTTTAGTCATTGAGCACTTTCTAAACAACTGTTTGCTAATCTAACCAGTAACTCATTTACTGTTATATATATATATATATATATATATATATATATATATATAACAGTAAATGAGTTACTGGTTAGATTAGCAAATATATATATATATATATATATATATCCAAGTGAAGAAAACCAACAATTTTACAATTCCGAGATCTCCGGTATTTACTTTTTTTTTTTTTTTTTTATAAAAGTGCCAATATACAAGTTTCGTTAAAAAATGCTGTGGATAAGTTTTTTTTTATATAATCTTTCATGTGATCTTTGGGTTTTATTAAGAACCTCTAAAAATATAGCAGAATCATCAGACCAGCTGTGGCAGCAGCATTTAAAGCATAGATGAATGGTAAACTAGAAAACATGTCAGATAAATACGAGAGAGAACAATTGTCTAGCACAAATGGAACTAACTTTACTAGCATCACTCCTAACAATTGATTCGATATAATTTTTCCACTTCATGTCAGGGGAAAATGTTAGTCTGAGACGGCGTAATGTATCACTCTACTGGAGCATCAACCACGCTGATATATATATATATATATATATACTATCGCCCATAATTATTAGGCCACCTCAGTTTAAAAGTTTCATACAATTTTTAGTACTTATTGCCAAGTGGATAATTCTAAATGAAAATAGACTGGTTCTTTTGTTATTATTACTTTGCAAAGTTTTACAAGGCAGCCAGGAAGCCTTTGCTTCGGCCAGCCAATAAGAAGAAGATACTAGCATAGGGAAGAGATCACAAAAACTGGACACTAGAACAGTTCATTTGATGCACATGTTATTGTGCAGTATTAACAAAGATCAATTCTATTTTCATTTAGAATTATCCACTTGTCAATAAATGCTAAACATAGTATCAGTGATCGTAATAAAGGGTTCGGTTCGAAATTCGTATCACCTGAAGAAAGCCGGGGCGTACAACGGCCGAAGCGTCGTACAAATGGCAACAAGGATGAGTACAATAGTCCGAAAAATGTAATTACTACCTCATCTCATAAATATAGACAACAAAATTGTAATATGAGCTCTAGTTAAAATAGATACTGAGGCATTAGTTTTACAAGTCGCAAAATTACATACACTGACGTCCTGAATGACACATAGCCCAGTAGATAAATGCGTTGGCTGGTTCTAGTGATTTGATCCAAAGAGTTATTAATTCAATAGTGAGACATCTAGAAGAGGTATGGCCCTTGGGACTAGAACAATCTACGTCGCTTAATGAAACAAAGTGTTCAGTACGAAATCCCCTAAAGACGGTTGGAGCGTACAACGTCGAAATTTCGGGAAAAAAAGATGAGGGCAACAGTCCACAATATATATATATATATGTAATAAACAATATATATATATATATATATATATATGTAATAAACAATATATATATATATAATGTAATAAACAATATATATATATATATATATATATAATGTAATAAACAATATATATATATATATATAATGTAATAAACAATATATATATATATATATAATGTAATAAACAATATATATATATATATATAATGTAATAAACAATATATATATATATATATGTAATAAACAATATATATATATATGTAATAAACAATATATATATAATAAACAATATATATATAATATACAATATATATATATGTAATAAACAATATATATAATATACAATATATATATATATGTAATAAACAATATATATAATATACAATATATATATATATGTAACAAACAATATATATAATATACAATATATATATATGTCACAAACAATATATATAATATACAATATATATATATATGTAACAAACAATATATATATATATGTATATATATATATATATATATATATATATTCTCTTAAGAGTATATGAGTAAGAAATTTGATATAAACAAAACAGTATCATTGTACTGACTATTTCTTTAAACTTTTCTGTCAAGAATTTTTCAAATGCAGAATAAAGGCTGAATAGAACATTTTACAATTTAGTAAATTTATCGAAACAAAAGTCATTTATATCTCTGATGAATCACATTGTTAGTTTATTTATTTAAGCTCATATACAAATTAATCAAAAGGCGAAGACAAAAAAAAAAAAAAAAGAAAAGAAAAAAGAGTAATGAACAGTTGTAAGTATTATCTATGTATAACTCAGTTAAGTGCCATACGTGATACATGCTTGGGCGATCATGTCTCGAAAGAGTCATGACTAACAGGGTAGAAGATTTTCCCGCAGTAAGTTGCCATTACTTTCTACGGTAGCCTAGTTGCCAATCAAGGCTACAGAACCCAATCTGTCCTGTTATTTAACCCATATCTAGAGGCAAGAGACATATTATTACCTTTCCCAAGGGTATTTGTGAGTAAGTGAATGCAACTAATTCAACTGGAATTCGAACTCGGTTCTCCGATTTCTCATTCCGAGCCGATATCCACAGCACATCAACCCGCATCGTATGGATAACTATAATGACTAAAATTTCATCGTTGGAACTTCTTTCTATTTTAGTTATTAAGTCACTTATTTGTTCAAGTTAAATTGTTTAGCATATTTTCGCTGTAGAATAATCGATAGCAATTTTGTATCACATATTTTTATTAGAGTTCAATCCGTAGGGTGTACCCAGTAGTTGTGGCTTAGCGACAAAGGAACATAATATCAACACTGTTGCGAGCTACTCTTCGTCGAATAGTGTAACGGAAGGTATTTTTGGCAGATCATTATCAGTCAGTTAAATACCATACGTGATACACGCTTGAGCGATCATATCTCGAAAGGTACATGTTTGACCGGGCAGAAGATTACCCCGCAGTAGGTTGCCATTACTTTCTGCAGTAGACTGGTTGCTAGCCAAGGCTATAGAACGCAATCTGTCTTATTATTTAACCCATAACTGGAGGGAAGATACGGATTAATACCTTTCCCAAGGGTATGTGCGCGTAAGTGAATGTAAGCATTTCAACTGGAATTCGAACTCGGCTCCCCGATTTCTCCTTCCGATCCGATATCCGCTGCACCACAACGCATATCCAATCATTACTAAAGGGTAACCAAAAAAATTTAACGCTGAAATGTAAATATTTTGAATTCAATTTTATGGTTTCAATTAGAGATAAAGGGATTGTTGGTAATTTTACTGTAAATAGGTATTGTTGGTAACTGTTTTTTTAATATAAAAATGTAATCCTAGTATTTTTATTACAACCATGTATTTTAAACTTTCATTGTTTTATATATCTGGGACCCTCACACACCGGGTCATTGTGTGCCTTGGGACAACGGCAGTTAAGAGATGGTTCCAGGTTCCTCAAAACCTCCAATCTTCTGATCTAGTTGCTAGATGTAGTTTACCAATGAATAATAACGGATTTTGTCTTTTATAAATCTATCATTAACTAGCAATATAGCCCGGCGTTGCTCGGGTGTAATGAAAGCTTTAAAACTAATCCATGGTCTTTGGACGTTGGCACGAACGACTAAAAAGCAACAGTTGTTTCAAGTTAAAGCGAAACCGTAGACTGAAAGAAAAATTATCGATATTTTTTTCGTCGTAAATTGAATTTTGAAGGCTAAATAAATAAGTAAATAGTATCATGGCTGAGACTAAGAACTACCATTATACCTACTTAAAGCCAAACCCGAAGCAAAAACTAAAATAAAAGGGCTGAAATAAATACAGACATACAGACAGATAAACAGACACACACACAAACATCTTGCCTTATATTTTTTTTTTTTTTTTTTTAATCATATCACCCCGAGCAAGGCAGTAACGCCACTGATGCGCAGGGGGCTACGTAAGGGTAAAAAGAATGGAAAAGAGAAAGCCGAAAACCGCATCCTAAACAGGAAACAAGGGATGAGCCTCTTCACCTGTTCAATAGATGTGGGTGGAGTGTGAACCGGGCGATAGTTTAGTCTATCTACTCCAATTGAAAAAAAAAAATAAAATAATAAAGGAAAAGAGTGAAAAGATTGGAAAAGAGAAAACCGGAAACCGCATCCTAAACAGGAAACAAGGGATGAGCCTCTTCACCTGTTCAATAGATGTGGGTGGAGTGTGAACCAGGGCGATAGTTTAGTCTATCTACTCCAATTGAAAAAAAAAATAAAATAATAAAGGAAAAGAGTGAAAAGATTGGAAAAGAGAAAACCGGAAACCGCATCCTAAACAGGAAACAAGGGATGAGCCTCTTCACCTGTTCAATAGATGTGGGTGGAGTGTGAACCGGGCGATAGTTTAGTCTATCTACTCCAATTGAAAAAAAAAAATAAAATAATAAAGGAAAAGAGTGAAAAGATTGGAAAAGAGAAAACCGGAAACCGCATCCTAAACAGTAAACAAGGGATGAGCCTCTTCACCTGTTCAATAGATGTGGGTGGAGTGTGAACCGGGCGATAGTTTAGTCTATCTACTCCAATTGAAAAAAAAATAAAAATAATAAAGGAAAAGAGTGAAAAGATTGGAAAAGAGAAAACCTGGAAACTGCATCCTAAACAGGAAACAAGGGATGAGCCTCTTCACCTGTTCAATAGATGTGGGTGGAGTGTGAACCGGGCGATAGTTTAGTCTATCTACTCCAATTGAAAAAAAAAATAAAATAATAAAGGAAAAGAGTGAAAAGATTGGAAAAGAGAAAACCGGAAACCGCATCCTAAACAGGAAACAAGGGATGAGCCTCTTCACCTGTTCAATAGATGTGGGTGGAGTGTGAACCGGGCGATAGTTTAATCTATCTACTCCAATTAGTTTAATCTATCTACTCGGGAACCCCTTCCTAAACTAGAAACAAGGCGATCAACTCTACTCCTGTCCAAAAGAAGGGGGTGGAGTGTGAGACCTGGCGATAGAAGGTACTATCTACTCCAATTAAAAAAAATAAATATGTGACTGAAGTTAATGAAGTTTTAACCTAAATTCAAACCTAAAGTCAAACCTAAATTTCATAATTAAGAACAATTTACACAAAAATTAGGCAGAAAAGATAAGAACCGAAAAGAATAAAATAAAATAAAAAATACAAGTAAAAATAAGTAAATAAATAATTCAAAAATAATAAAAAAAAATAAGATCACACTGGCTAAACTCACCAAGTTGCAGGCTGCTTGACAGAAAAAGTTAAGAAAATTTCAAAATTATCTTCCTCATTCTGTTTCTTCTATGTTGCCTGAGAGTTCTGGAGAGATTAAGTTACCCATACAGTAACAGACAGTAGTGTGATGAGGGGAATCACTCCAAGCCATGTGTCCAGTTAGCAAGGGAATGACAGAGAACAATAAAAAACATGGCCGGTCTTAGAATTTCTACATATAACCAAACCCTAATATCAAACCAAATTTCATATAATTAAGAACAATTTACACAAAAATTAGGCAGAAAAGATAAGAACCGAAAAAAGAATAAAATAAAATAAAAAATACAAGTAAAAATAAGTAAATAAATAATTCAAAATAATAAAAAATAAGATCACACTGTAGATAAACTCACCAAGTTGCAGGTTTGCTGACAGAAAAAAGTTAAGAAAATTTCAAAATTATCTTCATTCTGTTTCTTCTATACAGTTCTGGAGAGTTCTGGAGAGATTGTTACTCATGTTGTGCACAGACAGTAGTGATGGAGGGGGAATCACCTCCAAGCCATGTGTCCAGTTAGCAAGGGAATGACAGAGAACAATAAAAAAAAAACAAAAAAAAACATGGCCGGTCTTAGAATTCCTGCATATAACCAAACCCTAATATACCAAAAACCTAAATTTCATAATTGGAAGAACAATTTACACAAAAATTAGGCAGAAAAGATAAGAACCGAAAAAGAATAAAATAAAATAAAAAACAGCAAGTAAAAAATAAGTAAATAAATAATTCAAAAAATAAAAAGAAATAAGATCAAGAATGGCTAAACTCACCAAGTTGCAGGCTTGCTGACAGAAAAAGTTAAGAAAGTCTTCAAAATTATCTTCATTCTGTTTCTTCTATACAGTTCTGGAGAGTTCTGGTATTGTTGGCCTGGCAGCAGTAACAGACAGAAAAGGATGGAGTGGGAATCACCCAAGCCAGTGTGTCCAGTTAGCAAGGGAATGACAGAGGAACAATAAAAAAAAACATGGCCGGTCTTAGAATTCCTACATATAACCAAAACTCCTAATATACCAAACCTAAATTTCATAATTAAGAACAATTTACACAAAAATTAGGCAGAAAAGATAAGAACCGAAAAGAATAAAATAAAATAAAATACAAGTAAAAAATAAGTAAATAAATAATTCAAAAAATAATAAAAAATAAGATCACACTGGCTAAACTCACCAAGCCAGAAAATATGACAGAAAAAAGTTAAGAAAATTTCAAAATTATCTTCATTCTGTTTCTTCTATACAGTTCAGAGTTCTGGAGAGATTAAGTTACTCAAGCAAGCAGTAACAGACAGTAGTGTGATGGAGGGGGGGGGAATCACCTCCAAGCCATGTGTCCAGTTAGCAAGGGAATGACAGAGAACAATAAAAAAAAACATGGCCGGTCTTAGAATTCCTGAATATAACCAAAACCCTAATATACCAAACCTAAATTTCATAATTTAAGAACAATTACACAAAAATTAGGCAGAAAAGATATAAACCGAAAAGAATAAAAATAAATAAAAAATACAAAAAAAAATAAGTAAATAAATAATTCAAAAATAATAAGTAAAAGGATCATACCTATTAAACTCACCACAGGTTGCTGACAGAAAAAAGTTAAGAAAATTTCAAAATTATCTCATTCTGTTTCTTCTATACAGTTCTGGAGAGATTAAGTTACTTTAAGCAAGCAGTAACAGATATGGATGGAGGGGGGAATCACCTCCAAGCCATGTGTCCAGTTAGCAAGGGAATGACAGAAATAATAAAAAAAAAAAAACAAAAAAAAACATGGCCGGTCTTAGAATTCCTACATATAACCAAAACCCTAATATACCAAACCTAAATTTCATAATTAAGAACAATTTACAATAAAAAATTAGCAGAAAAGATAAGAACCGAAAAAGAATAAAATAAAATAAAATACAAGTAAAAATAAGTAAATAAATAATTCCAAAATAATAAAAAATAAGATCACACTGGCTAAACTCACCAAGCTGTATATTGCTGATAAAAAGTTAAGAAAATTTAAAAATTATTCATTCTGTTTCTTCTATACAGTTCTGGAGAGTTCTGGAGAGATTAAGTTACCTTAAAAGCAGTAACAGACAGTAGTGCTTTTACAGTGTAGAAATCACCCCCAAGCCATGTGTCCAGTGTTGTAAGGAACAGCAGAGAACACTAAAAAAAACATGGCCGGTCTTAGAATTCCTACATATAACCAAAAACCCTAATATACCAAACCTAAATTTCATAATTAAGAACAATTTACACAAAAATTAGGGCAGAAAAGATAAGAACCGAAAAAGAATAAAATAAAATAAAAAATACAAGTAAAAATAAGTAAATAAATAATCACAAAATAAATAAAAAAAAATAAGATCACACTGGCTAAACTCACCAAGTTGAGGCTTGCTGACAGAAAAAAGTTAAGAAAAATTTCAAAATTATCTTCATTCTGTTTTCTATACAGTTCTGGAGAGATTAAGTTACCTTAAGCAAGCAGTAACAGACAGTAGTGTGATGGAGGGGGGAATCACCTCCAAGCCATGTGTCCAGTTAGCAAGGGAATGACAGAGAACAATAAAAAAAAACAAAAAAAAAACATGGCCGGTCTTAGAATTCCTACATATAACCAAAACCCTAATATACCAAACCTAAATTTCATAATTAAGAACAATTTACACAAAAATTAGGCAGAAAAGATAAGAACCGAAAAAGAATAAAATAAAATAAAAAATACAAGTAAAAATAAGTAAATAAATAATTCAAAAAAATAATAAAAAATAAGATCACACTGGCTAAACTCACCAAGTTGCAGGCTTGCTGACAGAAAAAAGTTAAGAAAATTTCAAAAATTATCTTCATTCTGTTTCTTCTATACAGTTCTGGAGAGTTCTGGAGAGATTAAGTTACCTTAAGCAAGCAGTAACAGACAGTAAATCGATATATATAATCGATTTTCTGCACTATTGTAAAAACTGCAACCTTGAAACTTCTGAATATCCTTTCTTATGTCTTTGTCTATGAGTGTGTTAAATTTGATTAAAATCGGACCAAGCCTTCTATAACCCGATTTTTTCGATTGTCGATTTTCGATATTTATCGGGGGTACCTCGACACCAAACCTAGCTAAGAACACTCGCAGACGCTTATCGTACAACTGTGTAAATTTTCAAGAAAATCGGTTCAGCCGTTTTGGAGTCTATAGGTAACGGACACACACACACACACACACACACACACAC
>JBBBDQ010000993.1:1407500-1460000 GCA_037127315.1 Ascarosepion bandense | reverse complement strand
ATTCAACCAAATTCTCGTTAAGAATTGGATTTAAATCTATTTCGTTTCATCGGTTATAGTTCATTCCTTTGAGAATGCTGCAGAAGACCCGGAGCATTGAAACCTTTAAATCTGAAGATTTAAGCCGTCTCTTTGTTTAAATATAAACAAAACAAAATATAACCTTAAAAGAATCAATATATGTGTGCGATCGACAACGACTGCTCTTCGCCCACATGCGCAGAAGATGTCAGGAAAACTGAAATCAAATTTTTGCGCGGATAGACTTGCTTAAGTTTTTCTTCACGTAAAACACGCAAGTCCTGACGTGAATTGTAAAGTTTTCTTCAACAAAAATCGGTTTGATAAATGCTAGCTTAGACTCAGGGGCGGGGAGCGGTTGTTAAGTAAGACGCACGAGATGCCCCGGGTTCAGCGAAGCAATGACGATTGCGATAAATGCACAGGCTTGTTTGCTTAAAACGTAAAATTCAATCAAGTTAGAAGCAGAAAAAGGTTTTCAAATTAAAGAAACGCTGAAAGGTATGTACAGACTCCGGTTTCATTCAGCTTCGATTTATCTAAATGTAACTAAGTAAAATATATCGGTGAATTATTTCGGCCTTGGGATTACAGAATGCTGACAAATGTTAAGTGGGGGAAAATATATGAAACCTGCTTCAAAGTTAGATGGTGACGATGATGATATTGTGTTTCAAAACACTGGAGCTCTATAAGAGACATTGCATAATGAAATAAAATAGAAGCATGTGTTGTGTGCCTTTGACTTTCTGTCAATTTATCAATAGTGAAAATAAGGAAGTAGCGGACACTATCTGTCTATACTTCTGAGATGAGGTACTATTTACACTATTCAGACTATTGTCCTCATCTTTATTGTCACATTTACGATGTTTCGTTCGTTGTACGCTCCGGCCTTCTTCAGGTGCTAGGAATTACTACATGACTAACAGAAGTGGCATTGCGCATGAAGTGAGAATAATATACCGAACTGTTCGTAATAAAGGGTTCGGTCCGAAATTTCTAGCACCTGAAGAAGGCCGGAGAGTACAACGGCCGAATAGTGGATACTAGCTAGAAAATTGACAAAACAGTTACGAAAAAGAGATATTCTTTTTCTTCTTCGTGTTGTTTCCTTTCAGGACGTAGGCGATCATGGCCTTCCACATTTCCCTATCCCTTGTAGCTCTTAATATCGTTTCTTTTGTTACACTACCCAAACCCTGTTCTGTCGTCTATTTGCTCAAGCCCATTAAGTCTGTAGCGCGTTACTTTCGCTTGTCCTTCTTTTTCCCTATCTGACCTAAGAGTATCAGATTCTTTGAGCCCTTCTTTCACATTACATGTCCAAGAAATTTCAGCTGTTTTTTCCTGATGTTAAATATCGATTTCGTTTTTTTCCATCCTTTCCAAAACATCTTCGTTGCTCCACATGTGCAGCCTATGGTATCCTCAGGAAAGATATGAAGAGAAAAACAATTCATATAAAATCTTCAAACAATAATAAAAAAAACCTTGTGTCGTGTGCTATAGTTTTTTTTTCCTTTTTGTAAATCGTGAAAACGAAGCGGACGCACAAAGTTGTCAAAGCTTTTATTAAGATGGTTAGACTAGAAAAAATACAAAGTAAAATCAATGCCTTGTTAAATCTCTAAATAACAAATTAAATTTTATCAAGACCCCTTTCTAAAGGATTGAACGCCATGCACTCATGGGTTTGTTTCAGCATTGTAGGAGTTAATTAAACCTGAAAATTTACGAAACTTAATATTAAATCCAAAGTTGTCAAGTACCTGTGCGCTCTATCTGTGTATTTAGCAGTTAATTTTGCCATCCTACTCATTCTGAAGACCATTGGTGTAATGGATATAGTGGCTGTTCGATTACTTCTAGATTGAACGTTCATATGTTTTGTTTATGCTAACTTTCTTGTTGGTTGGGTGATTTAAAATATATACAAGAACACATTTTGCATTAGGTTAAGGCCTTGTTCTGTAAGGAATTGCAACCGAAAATAGTGCACTGGGTCTGGAGTTGGGAAGGCAGCAAATATATAAATACAATCCGAGCAGGAATCACGGAAAATGTCAAGAGATTAAGTCAAACCGAATAAAGCGATTTTAGAAAGATAGCTTCTGAAATTTTGATGAGACTATAACAGTTTGTGGATTCTGTAAATGAAAAAAGAATTCTAACTTTAATTTTGGAGTAGATGGAATTTGAACTCATTTTTTCTTTTCTACTTAATTTTTCATTCTTTTTTTGTTTTTTGTTCGTTTTAGTTTTATTCGTGTCATTTCTTTGTATTCTTTTTTGAAAATAAAAAATAATACAAATTGCAACTTAGGAATATATGGAATTTAAACTCTTTCTTTCCTACTTATTTTTTTCATTCATTTTTTTTTTATTTTTCATTCGTTTTATTTCCATTCATTTCGTTTTTCTTCTACTCTTTTTCGTTTCTTTCATTCATCTTAATTTATTTCTTTTTCTTTCTTTCTAATTCTACTTTTTATTCGTCTTTCTTTCCTTCTATTTATTTTTCTTTCTATTATTTTTCTTTTCTTTTGAAATTTGAAATCTTTATTTCTTTTTCTTTCTTTTTATCAAGTTGAAACATCGGTTCGCGTGAAATCATCGGAGTTAAGTAACGTCGATCCTGGTCAGTACCTTGGGAATACCAGGTGCTGTAAGCTCGCACGTGCGGGTAGTGTGCTGGATAACAGCTCGGAATCGGAAAGCGGAGTTCCAATTTCAGTTGGGTTCGTTATGTTCACTTACGCGCAAATACACTCGGGAAAGGCATGAACCCATCTCTTCTTACAAGTTGTTAACCTCAAGGTTTAATTAGTAGAAATTGTTTCAATAAATGATTATTATCGCTCCAAACTCTTAATAATCTAAAATATTTCCTGGCTTTAAATAACCTGCCCATATGGTTGATAAATCATTTTCACACAGCCAGCTTATTTAATTTTAACATTTTAAAAATAACTTGATGATAAGTTTGATTTAAATAATCATTTTATAAGGATGATAAAACCAAAGGTAAATAAACAAATTAAATGTGTTCTTTTCTTTTCTTTAATTTGTTTCTTATAATCTTCCTTTGTTTTTTGTTTTGCTTATTTTTTCATTCGTTTTCTTTTTTTCATTAATCGTTTCTTCGTTTCAGTTCTTCTGATTTTTCATTTATCTTTCAACTAGCAGTATAGCCCGGCGTTGCTCGGGTGTAATGAAAGCTTTAAAACTAATCCATGGTCCTGGAGCTCAGACTCTTTGGACGTTGGCACGAAAGACTAAAAAGCAATAGTTGTTTCCAGTTAAAGCGAAACCGTAGACTGAAAGAAAAATGATTGGATGTAAGTCAAATTTTGATTTCCTGGTATTGATATCAAATTTTCGTCACTATTGTAAGAACTGCAACCTTGAAACTTCTGAATATCATTTATGTCTTTGTCTATGAGTGTATCAAATTTGATTAAAATCGGACCACTCCTTCTATAACCCGATTTTTTCGATTATCGATATTTATCAGGGATACCTCGACACAAAATCTAGCTAAGAACACTCGCAGACGCTTATCATACAACTGTGTAAATTTTCAAGAAAATCGGTTCGAAGTCTATAGGTAACGGACACACACACACACACACACACACACACACACACACACACACACACACACACACACACAGTTCCATTTATAGGTAAGTTTAGATATTCTGTTTTCATCGTTATTCCGTTGTTTTGTTTTTTACTTCTATTTCTTTCATTATTTTTATTTTTTTTCTTCAGCCATTCTTCTGTTTTCGTTTCTGTTCCTTTCCCGCTTCTGTTTCATTCTTACCTTTTCTTGCCTTTGTTTTTCATTGTATCTACTGGGAGATGGTTAATGATTTATTAATTCGGCCTTGTCATACTTAACCGAACTACCTACAGCTTACAAGTTTTATCCAGAATTATCAGAAGGTTATTATCATTAATATCATCATTATCAGAAGGTTTTCATCACAAGGTTGGTTGGTAGCAGGTTGGAATATGTGGAAGAGTGAAAGAATAAAAATATATATTTTTCCTGTTAAAATAGGAATTTATTAAAAGAATAGAATAACAAGAATACGTAGCAGTTAATGTTTAACGAGAAACAGTTAATGAGTTAAGGGTATTAAGAGTGTAGAAAATGTTCTTAGTAGTAATTTGTTGAAAAGCGTTTATGCGTACGTATGTATGTATGTATGTATGTATTAACGTTTGTTCGGTAGGAGTGTCTTTGGATGAAGAAGTAGAATGAATCAGCACACGAAAAGAAAGGGAAAGAGGACGAATATCTGGGTCACTTGAAGCTTCTCCCGTTACATTTTAGCTTGTCGTCTCTGCTGCTTCCATCCCTGAGACTGTCATACGGACGCTGTCCAGGCCATTTATAGTAATTTAGATTTTTCGCACTAGATCGCTAAGTCGTTTTTGGTCTTGCAAATCTGCTTCCATTGGTCATAAAATCTATTTAACATCTACTTGCGAAATCCGATATCCAATTTTTCTTTAAGCACATGGTCAATCCTTTTTCTATTTGGGAAAAAACAGGATTTCGCAAGTCATCGTGAAGTTTTATAAAAGTTAAGAAGAGAGTTGATTTTAATTCTTAATTTCTTATCCGCCACAACTTTAGTCCTAATTGTTTTATTTTCCTTCATATTCTGTTTTGTTTATTCTTACTCTTTTTCCCCGGTCATTGTTATTATTCTGTTTCTTTTAGTTTGTTGCAGAATGCTGATATATTTTGGTAAATATTAGTCATCGTTATGTTGTGGGAATGGCACTTTGGTTCTGATGTGTATAGACATTTTATATTAAAAATCCATGGCCTACTAGAAAAATTATCCCACAAACAATATTAGTAGACTCAGTGTGGGTTCAGGTAAAAATATTTATCACAAACCAAAGATTACAGATCAAACGACATTGCACGTTATTAACAAAATGAATTATATGTGTGAACAATTGTAATAAAAAAATCATTAAGACTAAAAAATATACTAATTGTGCGTGTGTGAAATAAGCGTATGTGATAGACACGTGTGTTCATGTGCGTGTGTGTGAGAGAGAGAGTTCAAAATTCAACAGTGGTCCAAGGAATGAACGCACCTAGACGGCAGCGTTCTTTATCGACTACATCTGGAAGCAAGACTTCAAAAACTGAGCTAAAGAGGAAAAAGAGAGAGAATATTGTTTCTTTTTTATAGGCTTCAAGAGCGCCTCCTAGCAGACGTTTTGGTAAAGCCAAGGGAGATAACCTACAATATTCGTTCTTTTGTTCTGTTTCTTTCACTTCATTTTTCATACTTTGTTGTCTTTCTTCTTTTATTTCTTTCATTCTTATCCTCGTCTTGTTTTCCTCATACTTTTGTTTCGTTCATTGTTTTTTCATTGTTACACTACCGGCCATAATTATTAAGGAACCCCAGTTTTTTTAAAAATAAATAATGTATTTCATACTATTTTTAGTATTTATTGCCAAGTGGATAATTCTAAATGAAAATACAAAGGTTATTTTGTTATTATTACTTTGCAAAATTTTACAAGGCAAGGAAGCAAAGACGAACTCGTCCGAATCACTCTAAATTTTCTCCCTTCTTTCATTGATGAAACTACAATATAGGTAATTATTAAATATTTATAAATTCATTTGATGCACATGTTATTGTACAGTATTAACAAAAGAACAATTCTATTTTCATTTACCATTATTCACTTGGCAATAAATACTAAAAAATTGAATGAAATACATCATTTTTTAAAAACACTGGGGTGGCCTAATAATTATGGCCAGTAGTGTACATTAGTAATGTGTTTCTTTTGTTATTCTTGTACTTTTCACTTTTGTTTCTTTCATTTTTCTGTTTCATTCGTTTTCTTCTTTTATTTCTTTAATAGTCCAATCATTTTCTTTTATTCTTATTTTGTTTCTGTCATTCTTTTTCCTTAATTTCTTTAATTTTTCTGTCTCTCTTTTCTTTGTCCTTTTCACTTTTCATTCATCTTTTGCCACTTTCATTCTTTTGTTTCTTTCATCGTTATTTCTTTTCTTTTTTTCTTTTTAATTCTTTCAGTGTTTGTTTCCTTTTCTCACATTCTTGTTTTGTTTCCGTTATTCATGGCTCAGTGGATATAGGCGTTGGTTAGTTCCAGTAACTTGACCCAAAAAGTTGTGAGTTCAAAACCTAGCTAGAGAAGTGGTGAACAATGTATTGGTCTCGGTTACGTTTATCAAATTGACCTTGTTGTAAACACAACCGGAGTCCACACAATTTAAAACATCATCAGAAGTTTAAAAGAGAAAAAGTGTTTTGTTTGTAAAATAAGTGAATTTTATTAACTGATAGAATAACATAACTCTTGTAAGAAGTGAAATTACTATGTAAATATTTACAGAGAGAAAGTGTAGTGTCGAATTAAAGGAATCAAGAGTTCGTAGTTGTAATGGGGTCATGTCTTCTTTTCACTTTTAATTCATTTTTGTTTCTTTCATTGTTATTTCGTTTATTCTTCTTTTCTATTCTTTCGTTGTTTGTTTCCTTTTGTCTCATTCTTGTTTTGTTTTCGTTATTCATGGCCCTGTGGCTATAGACGTTGGATAGTACCAGTCACTTGATCCAAAGAGTTGTGAGTTCAATACTTGGCTACATTGGTGACCAAATTACTTAGAGAGTTGAGTTAAAGGGAGATAACTACATGGCATCCGGAAGTAGCATTGCACATGGAATGAGAATGATATACCCCAGTGATGGAAATAAAGTGCTCGGTTCAAAATTCCTAGCACCTGAAGAAAGACGGAGCGTACAACGGCCGAAGCATCGTAAACATAGAAATAAAGATTAGGGTAACAGTCTGAACAGTATAAAAGTATAAAAAATCTTATGTAAGTCTTAAAATATCTTATTTTGGAATTTAATCTCTTCTTTAATCTCGTTCACGATATGGAATTGGTTCAGTTTCGAAGGAAATCTCCAGATGTTTCATATAGTCAAATATGTTTGATGTAATAATTTATCCAAATATCTTGAATGAATCTTCAGTGACATACCTGCTCTGAGTATTTACCCAAGCCTGCCCCCACCCTCACAAAAGGCTGGATTTGACAAAAGGTTGTTTTTATGTGTGGCATTTCGAGCCCGTACGCTCGGGGGAAAAAAAATCTCCTTAGAATCCGCATAAGTGGAATCGTATCTTGTCTACTTGCCATATGTGCTCTGTCATTTTGTCACATATATACAAGTCAATCGTGTCTCAATGCTGACTGAATATTTCTACAGGGAAGTGTATGTTCATTTAAATGCAGTAAGTGTTAATATTCACAAAATGGTGCATGTGCAAAAAATAGAGCGTGACATTTTCAAAGTACTCACTGCTACAAGTCCCTAGTTCAGATCCAGGAGATAAACTTGATCAACACATACGCTAATCCCGGCGAGCATGGATCGTAAAAACATGTTTGGCAGGCTTTGCGTATGTTGATAAAGTTTATCTCAGAAGAGAAAGAGGCTTAAAATGTATAGTTATATTACATTTATAAAATGGTATGAATCAGAAATTTTAGACATGCATTTACATATAAATGCATAGTTATATATATATTTTTTTGTGCATGCCATTCCTTCATCTAACAGGAAACGACTTTAGGGTATTTGCATAGGCAAAACTTTCACTGTGAGTGAATGAGCATTTACAAAAATATCTTTCGTTAAAATTAACGTAAGAATATCTAAATAGCTTTTATCTCGGCACTACATTAGCCTCAGAAACGAGAACTACACGCGTGCAAACGAATGAACATATAGACGGAAGTGCAGAGATGTCTAAATAGACGAAATGAAATGGCCAAAGGAAAATGAAGAGAAGAAAATCTCAACTCTTTTAACAACGAATGGGCTTATTTTAGAAATACAGTACCAAACAAATATTTTAAAATTGAATTATATTTTGCTGGCATCCTGTTAAAATTACTAGGATTATTTACAAGTAGGTTGATACTACAGCCAAAGGAACAAATTGTAACATCTATGCCTTCTGAGTGGCGTATATTAACACTGAAATTTGGTATAGCGTATCGTTTTCAAGTACAGCTTGGGGCTCTTCTGTAAGTTAACTCACTTCACTCCAAAAACATCGCCTATTAGGTGGGCGCACTATAAGTATATATAAAGTAATTATATTAACTCTTTTTTTCAACTCTTGTTTCCAGATGTAGTCAGTCAGTTAAGTGCCATACCTGATGCACGCTTGGGCGATCATGTCTCGAAAGACTGACTGGAAGATTATCCCTCAGTAGGTTGCCATTGCTTTCTGCGGTAGACTGGTTGTCAACCAAGGCTATAAAACTCAATCTGTCCTATTATTTAAACCCATAAATGGAGGGAAGAGACGGATTAATACATTTCCCAAGGATATTTGTGCGTAAGCGAATGCAAGCAATTCAACTGGAATTCGAACTCGGTACCCCGATTTGTCGTTCCGAGTCAATATCCACTGCACCACAACGCACAATACAACTGATTACTGGTCTAATTTAAACCTGACCATATGAATATAACATTTGTCACTTGGCTGATTGATGTTATATTCAGTAACCCAACTTCAAAATTTCGTAGAAGAATATTTTTAGAGTCTTTCAGTTTACTCCAGTTTTCGAATAAACTGTTGCACATCCAAATCAAAATTGTGGATAAGCTGTCCAAACATAATGTTTTTGCTCTTCTTTGTTTAACTTCTTTCAAACGTCTCGGTTATTAGATATAATCTTCTCAGCATCGCAGACAAAAATTTTGTTGGCTTCATAACTTCAACAACTTCTTCGACAATTTGAAAAATAAACCAAAATATTAAAGAGACAGGAATTGTTTGTTGAATTTAATTATATATATATATATATATATATATATATATATATATATATATATATAGTTGAGTACGCGAAAAATTTATAAGTGAGTCACAACCTACCGCGGTTTCACCCTACGGATCGTCAGGGAAAGAGCCTCTTTCCCTGACGATCCGTAGGGTGAAACCGCGGTAGGTTGTGGCTCATTTATAGATTTTTCGTGTTCTTGCTCTACTTCCGTACTTTCGTATCGAGCACTTTTTCTGCTGTTTAGGTTCCGTCTTGGTTTTTTTTTCTTTCCTGCGGATGCTTGACTATTTGTTCTTGTTCCATTGGTTTCTTTTTTTTTATCCCCAATATCCGACGACATATTTCTCGTCGGATTTTGACGGATTTAGGTTATGTTTGTTGGCATTTTTTCGAATATTTATGTTTATTTTGATTAGTGTAAACTTACGGATTCTAGTTTATTTGTATTATATAGTTGAGTATATAGATCGGTGCCGTGGTTATCGTTTCGGAACGAGAAATCGGGGAGCCGAGTTTGAATTCAAGTTGAATTCTTTTGATTCACTTACACACAAATATCCTTGAAAAAGTTATTAATCCGTCGTCTTCCCTCCAGTTATGGGTGAAATAACAGGACAGATTGGGTTCTATAGCCTTGGCTGCCAACCAGTCTACCACAGAAAGCAATGGCAACCTACTGAGGGATAATCTTCTGCTCAGTCAGTCATGTCTCTTTCGAGACATGATCGCCCAAGCGTGTATCACGTATGGCACTTAACTGATCGACTGATATAGATCGGAATCTGACTATATGACAGAATAAAGAACTAATAGGAAACATATCTCAATCTAACATATTTCTCTTTTATTAAGAAAAAAAGCTTCTTAACAAACATGACAAAGAGATAATGATATGTTTAAGCACCTCGAAGTGGTGTAATGTTTGCAAGCTTGTCTCGGTAGAACCACTGTAATTGTATAGTGAGTTCGATTCCTCATATTTTTAGCCTTGTGCCGCATCTAAGCTCCGCCTAGAAAATCACCATTCTGGTATGTTGTTATTTAGGGTTAGTTCTTATTGGCTAGATATGTGTCACATATATTAAAGCAATAAATAATTATGTTTGTATTTCTAAATGTATGTGCAAGGAATATTTTATATGGCAAAGTTTATAATAGTGCATGCTTGTATAGAAATACTTATCTGTTTAGGTGTATGTTGGATGGTAACATTAATCAATATATGTGTCTATGCGTGTTTGCCTATTAATACACTTGTCACAATTTTAAAAAATATTCGTAAGTGATATTTTGGACGGTATAGTTCATATGTATATTTATGTAGAAACACTCGTTTGTCTGGGTGTATGTTGAACGGTAATATTAGTTAATATAAGTGTATATGTGCCCCTTTATATATATATATATATATATATAAATGTTTTCACTTCAATTCTGGGTAAAAAGCAATCGAATGTCTAACCGTACTAATGAGCTGTCATACAGCGAAACAGATCTGTCTACGGGTGATTATATATATATATATATATATATATATATATATATATGTGTGTGTGTGTGTGTGTGTGTGAGAGTCTGTGTGTGTGTGCTTCCTTTCGGCAATTCGCACGACCGTTAAGTCCTGTGAATGCCTCATAAATAATGGACTGTTCGATTTTGAAAGAGGTGAAAAAAACACTACTTGGTTTCAGCGAAAAAATTAAAGAAAGTTAGAAGCGCATAACGTATCTTGCCAATACCTCATATATAATGGCTATTCCGTTTGATAAACAAGACGCATAAAAGATATATTTTGTAAACGTTTTCACCTCAAGTAAGGCGGGACTGCCTCTAGTACGCAGGGGATTACAGTGAAAGAAAAGACTGGGTATAGTTGGTGTTGAAGAAAGAGTAAAGATGAACGGGATAAAATTGACGATGGCACTTGACGCAGCATTTAGATTTTTAGAGACTATAGCTATCAGGGAAGCAAGTAAACGTAAGGTAGTTCCGCAGGCGGAACGTGCGAGAAAAGAAACTGACGGAGTAGAAGTGAAAGTTACATTTAACTATTTCAACGATAAAACGGTAGGACTTAGATGCTAATCTAGTAGCGGGCGTCTAAATTCACGTGGACAGGACACCAGGAAAAAGAAGCTCATCGGGATTTGCAATGAAAATATTTCTAGAAAAGACAGAGGGAAGCTACGTCACGCTGTGAGAAAGTTATTCAAGTTCAGCATTCATATTTATGATTGCTATTGCAATATTTCTTTAAAGTTGTTAAGCTCAAATATTTAACCATGCGATAGGAGAAGTTTAGAGATATTTTATTGTCTTAGAACCCACCATGAGTTTTCTCCGTCATTAAGAATTATGATTCATCAGAATATTAAAATAAAAAAAACTGACATCGTCATGGGTCTTTCTAGTTAACTAGTATTTTCACCACTGCAATAAAATAAGTTATGGCATAACCATACATTTCTGTTTAAGAGTACTAAGAATTGGTAGTCCCCAAATACATGATGAAAAAGTATACAGGGTGTCCATAAAGTCTCGGTACCATTGCAAGTATTTATTGCTCTGAAGCCATCGTTGTATTGCAGTTTTTTGTAAAATGTTTTACATCACCTCAAGTTTACATTCACAGCTTTCATTGACTACTTTCTACATGTGCACCTCTAGTTGTTCTCACAATGTCAAGACGATATTCCATCTCTCTCCATATGCACTGCAGCATATCAATGTCAACTCTTTGGGCAATTTCAACAATGTGTCTACGAAGTGTGGCAAGATCCTGAACAGGAGTCTAGTAGACACGATCCTTTGTCTACCCTAAAAGGAAAAAATTCAAAGAGGGTAAGAATAGCCATAAATTTTATTTTTTTTAATTCAGATATTTTTTAAGATAATTTTTATTTCAATTTTATTCAAAGAAATAAAAATAATATCTTATTTTATTATATTAATTTAAAAGATATATTATAAACAAAGTGCTTTCTTTCTTGTGCTACGGCAAAACTAATTTTTTAGCAAATTTTGATTTTAGCGACTGTTGAAATAAATGGTGATAAAATTTTAACTACTCACTTTGCTAAATGGACTTGGGGTAAAATTCTCCCTTTTAATGGCATGTTTCCATTTATCAAATAAATGCTTATTTTTTGGAAACGAAAAACAATGAACTTTCGGTGTATTTTTATATTCCCCTTTGCAATTTGGTTCTGAAAATAAGTTAACGCTAACGGACGCCGGGTAGTAAAACAACACTACTAAGTGTGACGTCAGCAAGTCAACTTTAATCATAGAATAGGCCTGGTAATATAGCGACGGCCTCGGCAAGGTAGCCATGTGATTGGTTCGTCACGGCTAATCCATCTTTCAGGGAAATGTGCATCCAGGAGTGTCCTAACATCACTAGACAAGTGTCATGTAAAAAGAGACTTGAAAATGTGTACAATATTTCACAAAAAACTGCAATACTCTATGTCATACTGTTTGTAATGGCACCGGGAATTTATAGACATCTTGCATATCGAAAATGCTTTTAAAAGTGTAAAATATTCTTCATGTTTTATATACATGTTAATAAAAATGTAAGAAACTAATCCACCACAACAAAGCAATAATTATAATTGGATTCGGATATGTGTTTGCTGTGCAAGTAGGAGATGGAAAGTATCATCTACATTATGAGCGCCTGTGGAATACAACCGCCGCTATGATAAAGTCACCTCCCATATGTATAAAAAGTATAGACTCGAATTTAGACTCGTGGATAGAACGTTCGGTTTCTGACCACGAGGTCCGGGTTCGAATCTCATATTGGTTGATGGAAATTGACTTCTTGATTTTATTGGCTCGAAGGAGGCGATCCCAGTGTGTAGCACTCCTGAAAAACTATACTGCGTGTTGACCCAAGCATTGTGAGTGAAATTGGTTAGACAGAGCTTTTTGGGAGCCGTCGATGGTTGTGTTAGCTCGAAGTCGCAAGTCATTATGACCGAAGGTTTGAGGGTCCAGGCTTTGTTCAGACTGTTGGTCTAGCAAGATAACGAGTTATATCCGAGAAACTGGAACTAATCATAGTTGCAGTATAAACCAAAGGTGGGTGTTGTAAAAACACTTATGTGCCAGACTAGGCGTTTTCAATAGGGATTAACTAGCCGCGATAGATACCAGTGGCCAGCCAAAGACATATACATAGATTTGAAATCGGCAAGAAATAGTATCGCCACAAACCGGAAAAAAGATGCTCGAAAACGAGCAAGTCGAGTTCTTGTGGGATTTCAGCATCCAGACAGACTGCTTGAGGCTATCAAACCAGACATCACAGTCGTTGGCAAAAGCCAAGAAAATGCTTCCTTAAGTGGCTATTTCTGGTGACCATAATATCAAACCCAAAGAAATTGACAAGCTAAGCGAGTCTTTTTTTTTCTTCTTCTGCCTAATTTTAAATTTTAAGCTTTTCATGTTTAATAGGTTTTCTTTAATTTTTGATTTTAGCAGATATCTCTTGAATGGACCCTTACTAAGTTAAAACTTAGTAATCCACCATGTTTTTTTTCAATTGGAGTAGATAAATCTATCTATCGCCCGGTTCACACTCCACACACGTCTATTGAACAGGTTAAGAGGCTCATCCCTTGTTCCCTGTTTAGGATGTGGTTTCCGCCTTTCTCTTTTCCAATCTTCTCACTTTGTTTTTTTTTTCAATTGGAGTAGATAGATCTATCTATCGCTCGGTTCACACTCCACCATGTCTATTGAACATGTTAATATGCTCATCCCTTGTTCCCTGTTTAGGATTTGGTTTCGCCTTTCTCTTTTCCAATCTTCTCACTTTGTTTTTTTTCAATTGGAGTAGATAGATCTATCTATCGCCCGGTTCACACTCCACCCATATCTATTGAACAGGTGAAGAGGCTCATCCCTTGTTCCCTGTTTAGGATTTGGTTTCCGCCTTTCTCTTTTCAAATCTTCTCACTCTGTTCTTTTTTTTTTCAATTGGAGTAGATAGATCTATCTATCGCTCGGTTCACACTCCACCCATGTCTATTGAACAGGTTAAGAGGCTCATCTATTGTTCCCTGTTTAGGATGTGGTTTCCGGCTTTCTCTTTTCCAATCTTTTCACTATTACGTAGCCCCCTGCACATCAGTGGCGTTACCGCCTTGTTCGGGGTGATACGATTAAAAAAAAAGAAGCTTAACAAATACGCTAACTTCAGAAGGACGTTCCGATCACTATTTAAAACATCTCAGCCCCTCAACTTTTCTTTTTGCAGCATTAGTACCAATTCCTTCTGTGCAGAAACGTTTCCCTTGGAACGCTTCCCAGGCATTTGAGCTCACTGTGAAACTAATCTAATCTCTACCAAGGAATTGCTGACCATCGTCCTCTCTTTCGAGAGGACTCTACTATCCTCAAACATAGCCTTTCTGTCTATGTTATCCAACGTTTCTCATGGGAAAGGGAACTGTTTCTTGAGAGTCCAGATTATTCTAATATGTAATTGTAATTCTAATAGTTTCTTTTCTCACACTTTTCGCCTGTGGAACTATTTCCCGGTTTCACGCTTCCCTGTCATCTACATTCTTCAAAGATTTAAATATCAACGCCAATCGCCATCGTCTGTCCTACCGATTTTTTTTAATTGTCCGTTCGCTTTACTTCTCATTCTTCTTCACTTGCAACAATTCCTTTGTATTCCATCGCTCCAGAAGTTTACGTTTCTGGGGCATTGCAAATGACCAACAAAAGTTACTTTCTGTCTGAAGTTGTAAGATAGATAAAGAAAACTGATGTTGCAAGATCTCCGGCTAAAAACAAAAACCCGTGCGGAAGAAGAAAGTATAGTAATTAAAATAATAAACAATTACAGAAGAGAGAAGCAAGAGCAGCCATTATCATGATAGCTGTTGTGGCACATGAGGATAACATCGAGATGGTGGATCAAAAGAAAGTACAAGGTTTGCAAGACGGGGTGGTATCAAATCAGATGGTAGATCAAACGAAAATACAAGGGTTGTAAGACCGAGTGGTATCAATTCAGATGGTGGATCACATGAAAATACAAGGGTTGTAAGACCGGGTGGTATCAAATCAGATAGTGGATCAAATGAAAATACAAGGGTTTTAAGACCGGGTGGTATCAATTCAGATAGGTGGATTAAACAGAATTACAAGGGTTGCAAGACCGGGTGGTATCAAATCAGATGGTGGATCAAATGAAAATACAAAGGTTGCAAGACCGGGTGGTATCAATTCAGATAAATGTAGTAAACAGCAGCTCAGTTTTTTCCCTTTTTCTGTTTTGAGCACTTGAGACTATCTTTCTGGCTTACAAGACGCTTTGAAGGGATACCTTACAACACTGGAAGTGTGAAGGTGGCAGCATTGCTTGAAACCCATTCATGTGCTAACGAAAGTGTGTCCCTAAACTGAGGATGATAGTTATATACTGATTTTAGTCTATTCTGCCACAGGTGTGGAACATAGTGTACGAACTGAACACACCTCGATTGCAACAAGCATTGTGGTGCAGTAAATAGATTTATAGTATAAGGTTATTGTAATTGGTATTATGTGAGTATCGGTATCATTGTATAAAGAAGGGCCCGCAAAATAAGGTTGTCAACTATTACTTTATAGTAAAGTAGTCAAATTTGCATATTTTACTTTGACACAAGGCCACAATCGTAGGTCAGCATTGAAGATCGAAGGCATTAGAAAAATTTATTCAAATGTTATAATCAGAATGTATTATGGTTGTGAAACTGATTTAGAAACTGAGACCAAGGATAGATTACTATAAGAATAAATGTTCTTGTAAAACTATTGCGTGGCGTCTTTCCTCTTCATTCTAGTGGCCTATTTACAAACTATTCTTTATTCTTATTCTTTATTCTTATTCTTTAGAAACAGACCAAGGATAGATTACTATAAGAATAAATGTTCTTGTAAAACTATTGCGTGGCGTCTTTCCTCTTCATTCTAGTGGCCTATTTCGTAAGTAAAGACCCTAAAAATGCACCAACAGGCACAAAATGACAAAGTTTTTTTTATTCTCCTCGTTTTAGGTGTAGGTATATAGTAGATATCAGTTTTTGGAGGAAGTGCGAATGAGAGGTAGATACAGAGCACAGATCTTAATAGGCCGACGAGCTATCTCTTCTCTCCTCATGCCTTGCTCTATCCATCTGGAAGAGGAAGGTGCGGGCGAATATTAGTGCTCTTGACTTTTATATTGCCACAAATGTACAGCTGGTTTCATCGCGATTTCATTTTTATATAAAAATTTAGACAAGATATCACCATATTCAAGATTTCATGCCCACAAAGTTGATCTCGCCCAACTCAGTTGTCAAAGTTTTAACCAGTACGCTAGGGTCAGAAATTATATTTTCTATCATTTTCCGATTTTTTAACCTACGCATTCTGTAACAAAGACTGCTTCATATAGAGGTTTACTGTCCTGTAACATCTGTTTTAGTGATCTATAGCAACTCGATGCTGCATTAATTACACAGTTTGTTAGCCAAATGCAGACGACAATTCTACTCCTGCAGCTTCTTCTCTCGCACTTCCCGTCTGTGGAACTCGCTCCCATATTCTTGCTTTCCTGACGGCTACAACCTCCAGAATTTAAATGCAATGTCAATACTCATCTACTAACCACTTGACTCTAGCCCTTCCACCACCCCGTATATCCTTCCCTTTGTCTCCCCCCTTGCAAATGTCATCACACCTGCATTTTGATCTTTCTATTGCTTCTTTTCAATTGGTTTATAATCCTCTTCTCTGTCCTATAATTAATTTTCTTTCAGTTATGTAGCCACCCGCACATCAGTGGCATTTACGCCTTGTCCGGGGTGAAATGATTTTAAAAAAAAGTAGTCAGAAGACCATGTTGAGCCAGGCCATCGCCAAAGGTCCCTGATGTTTGTAGGTGCAGTATATTACGAGCCAATAGACCTCTCAACTGTACAACCAGGCCACAAAAAGTTCGATTTAGCTCATGTTGGAAGAGCGTAGATCACATTCTTAGTTGGAAGTATTCAGAATACATCTCTGTCAGAATCTAGACCAATGTTTCTCAACTGGGGCTTCCCGGAACCCTACGATTCCGCAAAATGTCCCCAATAGTTTTGCGAAAATAAGTGAGTTAATTTCTTTCAACATTGCCAATAAAGGAGAAATAATTAATAAACTGATGCTTCAATTATCTGTTTTTTCTCTGTTTACATTTATATTACAGGTGTATGATATTGGTTTCTTATGTTTTTTTTTTAACGTTTGAGTTAATAATTCTTTTTGTGAATGAAAATTCCCTGACGAAGTAGTATGAATTTTATTTAGCATTATCAAAGATTTGACAAAAAAGTATTAAATTTTCCTTAAACCAGTTATTGAAAAATATATACTTTGATATCTACCACGTCAACTACGATGAAAATAACATTAAAAAAATATTGTTTATAATTTTGTTTTTGCGCAGGGCTTTCTTGAGACATGTAATTTATTTTAAGGGTAAAAAGATTGAGAAACGCTGATATAGACAAATTGGTTCCTGATCATGCAGAAATAAACCCTCGTTTTTAGGGTACTTTAAGTATATGAATCGGTATAAACAAATAGTCACAATGTGTAATGTTGTGGTCACTGGTCAATGACACATTTGGATAAACTAGAGGACGCTACCCGCACCACATGTACACAATACACACCATCCTGCACTGTGCTTTGCTGACAACTGATATAGATGACCACATGGGATATGTTCCACACCCAAGCCCTAATACCAGCCCGAAACATCTGGAAACATGATCTACAGGAAACGACATAACACTTTCAGTCCACCAGGTTTAATTAGTGATATCATGAAACCAAGATGAGGTTGTTTCTGGTGTAGTAATGCACTGTTTGTTAGTCTAATCTACATTTCATTATTCTTATGTTTAATTAATTCATACTAGACTGTTACATTCGCGCCCTCCAAAAAACGTGACATTCTTCTCAATTCTGAATTTTCATTTACAAAAATAAACCATTAACATAATTAGACCTACGTAAAAAACATTAACGTAATTAGACCTACGTAAAAAAAATTAACGTAATTAGATAGACGTAAAAAACATTAACGTAATTAGATAGACGTAAAAAACATTAACGTAATTAGATAGACGTAAAAATCATTAACGTAATTAGACCGACGTAAAAAAAAATTAACGTAATTAGACCGACGTAAAAAACATTAACGTAATTAGACCTACGTAAAAACATTAACGTAATTAGACCGATGTAAAAAACATTAACGTAATTAGACCGACATAAAAAACATTAACGTAATTAGACCGACGTAAAAAACATTAACGTAATTAAACCGACGTAAAAAACATTAACATAATTATACCGACGTGAAAAACATTAACGTAATTAGACCGACGTAAAAATCATTAACGTAATTAGACCGACGTAAAAACATTAACGTAATTAGACCGACGTAAAAAACATTAACGTAATTAGACCTACGTAAAAAACATTAACGTAATTAGACCGACGTAAAAAAACATTAACGTAATTAGACCGACGTAAAAAACAAAAGAAAGGCACTAGGATATATATTTAAAATTCGTTGTGGGCGGGAGAAAACGCCTAATTTCATAATTTAAATAAAACGATGTGTTGATATGAGTTTCTTCCGACTCATGGTGATTTTCTAAGCGTATATTATATGTGGCATAAGTCATAAAGCATGAGGAACCAGGTGAGGATCGAACTCACTATTCAATTGTGAATTATCTAGCGAGACAAGCCTACTCACCATTACAACACATCGAAGTGCTCACAAATCATTTCCTAAGCGTACCTTAGATGTAATACACAGATGACAGTACATGGAACACCCATTGATCTAGTCGTAATTGATCTGGCGAGACAACTTTGCTAATCATTACATCATGGCGAAGAGCTCATTTCTCCCCACCCTTGATTGGGATAGGATAGCCACAGTTTTCTGACATGTAAAGAATATTCTCAGAAACTCACTCACTAAAATGGAAGAAAGTGCGACACTGAGATCCGAAGGCGAATTGGCATGGCGAAAGAAGCATTCCAGAAGTTGAGTAAAGTATTAAGAAACAGGAAACGCAGAAGCATAGAAGAGAGTATTAGATGGCTATGTGATGTCAGTTCTTCAACATGGCAGTGAATGCTGGACAATATCATCAAAGATGAAGGAAAAACTTGAGGCAACTGAAATATGGTTCTACAGAAGGATGCTGCGAATATCATGGATTGAGCATGTGAGCAATGATGAAGTCTTAGAAATGATGGAAACAAAAAGGAAATTAATACTGAGTATTAGGAAGAGACAGCTGAAGTTCATGGGACATGCAATGAGGTAGATGACGGAACGAGGGTTTCATGGTGTAACAGAAGAAGGCGTGCTAAGAGCCACCAGGGATAGGGAGACGTGGAAAGCCATGATCGCCTAAGTCATGAAAGGATTGGGCACATAGAAGAAGAAGAAGTTACTGCTTACCTCGTTTTCATTGAGTTTAAGACTTCACTGTTTGGCTCAGTGATTGAACCCCCAGTTATGCTACCAACAGAATCACTAGCCAACATTTCAATCCATTAGCCTATTATTGTTCTGTGGAATTAAAATTCCCAAAGATGTCAGTGAATCTTTTATAAGTAAAATAAATTCAAAGAATAAACAACAGGTAACCACGTCTGTTTAATTTAGAGGAATGAATATTTTTTAATTGAAAACAACTGTAGTAATCTTATAAAAGAAACTGAAACAAAACAAATGATATATATATTTATCACGTGCCACGTACAAACGCATATTCAGGATTTTGAACAAAGCCATTCATTAACCAAAGAAGAAAACGGCAACATTTCTTAGTGAAGAAACGTGACTAATTATTGAAAACAGTTCCGCTAGGAAACTTTTAGAAAACAATGCATAAACAACAAAGCAAAATAAATTAATAACAAATAAATAAAATTACATCGTAAGCATGTCTACGCAACCATCACAATGATATTTGGTAAATCATTACGAAAATGTGTACATCTTCAATTACCAAAGAATTATTTCTTTAGTGTCTGCATATTTAGTAAAAATCTGAAGGTGTTCGAATTGAAACAGTCCAACCAGCATATTACAAATACAAGATGCCCGAATCAAACAAGTGCAAAACTTTGAATATCAAGGAAATGTTTTAACAAGCGACAAAAAGGTGACACCGAGATCCGAATGGCGTATTGGGATAGCGAATGATGCCTTTTAAAAGCTAAGCATTAAGAAACTGGAACGTCTTCTAGGAAACAAAAAATTATTTGTCTATATTTCTGAGATGTAGTATCTAAACCTATTTATAAATGAAACTTTGTGTGTGTGTGTGTGTGTGTGTGTGTGTATCCGTTACCTATAGACTCCAAAAACGGCTGAACCAATTTTCTTGAAAATTTACAGTTGTACTAAAAGCGTCTGTGAGTGTTCTTAGCTAGGTTTTGTATCAAGGTACCCCCGATAAATAATGAAAATCGATAATCGAAAAAATTGGGTTATAGAAGGAGTTGTCCGATTTTAATCAAATTTAATACACTCATAGACAAAGATATAAGAAACAATATTCAGAAGTTTCAAGGTTGCAGTTCTTACAATAGTGCAGAAAATCGATCATATATATGAAAGGCAAGATGTTTGTGTGTGTGTCTGTTTATCTGTCTGTATGTCTTTTATACAAATCCACAGTTTTTATCCGATTCTCACCAAACTTCACACAAATATTCTTTAGGCTGAGTCTGAGCTCCAGGACCATGGATTAGTTTTAAAGCTTTCATTACACCCGAGCAACGCCGGGCTAGACTGCTAGTTGTAATTATTTAAAACTATTTGCATTGTTTAGTCTGTTGTCCTCACCTTTGTTCCTCTATTCCTTCTTCAGGTTAT
Source organism: Ascarosepion bandense (assembly GCA_037127315.1). Taxonomy (NCBI): domain Eukaryota; kingdom Metazoa; phylum Mollusca; class Cephalopoda; order Sepiida; family Sepiidae; genus Ascarosepion; species Ascarosepion bandense. The sequence goes on along the minus strand of JBBBDQ010000993.1, from coordinate 1,439,136 downwards.
TGGAATTTTGAACTGAACCTTTCATTATTTCGTTTACCGGGTTAAATTGTTCTAGTTCCATGAATCATGCTTCTTCCAAATGTCTTAGTATCAGTTATCTTTCTTTAACTCAACTCTGTAAGGTTTTTGGTCACCTCTGCTGTATCCAGGTATTGAACTCACAACTCTTTTGATCAAATCCATGAATATAGCCAAGACTTTTATCCGCTGATTCATGCGCCCTTGAGGTGAATAAAAATCTTAAAGAGGGAAGTTAAAGGAAGGTAACTTAGATATATTGAAACAGTAAGACATCAGGAAGAGGTATGACTCATGGAACTAGAAGAATCCATTCCGGTGAACGAAATTTTAAAGGGTTCAGTTCGAAATTCCAATCAACTGAAGAAGGTCGAAGCGTACAACTGCCGAAACGTAGCTATTCTGACAACAACGGTGACGACAACAATACGAACAATGTAAATAGTGTAAATAATAATAAAATGTGTGCTAGATTTTTAATCTTGATGCTAAATGAACTCTACAAAAGAAAAGAAGCAGTTAATATAAAGAACTTTGGTATGCCTTTAATAATATATTAACAAATATTTTATATAAGTATATTTATGCAAATTATTAAATACGTCTGCACACATTTTTCAACATTAGTAGAGACGAGAGTTACTGAAAGCTTCGAGGTCTTACAGAGACGAAATTAAACCAAAAAAGAATATGCTTGATCAGTCCTGGAAGTAAGAATGTTTCAAAACACACACACACACACACACACACACACACACACACACACAGATATATATATATATATATATATATATATATATATATATATATCAGGATCTTCAAATAAGTTCTCGTTGATTTTTATGGTAAGCCGAGTTCGAATTCCAGTCGATTTCCTTGCATTCAATTACGCGCAAATACCCTTGAGAAAGGTATTAATCCGTCTATTCCCTCCAGTTATGGGTTAAATAATAGGACAGATTGGGTTCTGTAGACTTGGTCGGCAACCAGTCTACCGCAGAAAGCAATGGCAACCTACTGCGGGATTATCTTCTGCCCAGTCAGTCATGTCTCTTTCGAGACATGATCGCCCAAGCGTGTATCACGTGTGGCACTTAACTGACTGAATGTTTTATTTATAAAAATTATGAAGAAACATGTCGTTGAAAGTATCGCCCATCGCTACTACTACTTTCCGGCAGCATTTGAATTCAACGTCGGAAAAACGATCTGTCTTTTGAGGCTAACAACGCGTTGACCATTTTTGGCATCATCATAAAAATGAAGAAATTGCTCAGCCATGCCATGTACTATCGATCAGCAGAAGTGATGTGAGAAATATATTCACATAGCTTAGCGCTTAAGCAGTGAAAGGAAATTATCAAACATAACAAGACATACCTGGTATAGAAAAAACAATTTATTTGTCTTGCAAAAATATGCTGAATTTTGCTGCTACTGTGTAGCTTGGTATAGTCTCTTTTCTCTGCTTAGCTTGGTATAGTATCCTCCGTCTAGGAGTGGGATGAAAAAGACACAAGGAACTGCGATCCGCGACGTACAGGAACTTTCTTCTGGGTCAGCTTCTTTCACAGTTTCTTATCTTGGTATAAGATGATAGTGCTTAGAGAATTTTTCTCTAGGAAGGCAAGGCTTTGCCCATAGGGTATCCTTTTTAAGGTAAGAAGGGTAACAAGAGATTTTCTCTGTTACAAAGTTGTGGCATTAGCCTAAAAGATTACAAAGAATTGGTAAGATGGTCTCGATATAGCGAGACAAGTGGGCGCCAATTTAGGCCCCGCTGCAACAAAAATCCGGAGCGGCACAAATACGTCCGATACTGTTCGTGCTAGCTGAATATTACTTGTTGCCAAACGAAGAAAGGTAAATACTTTCAAAGTGAAACGTATTGCCCTTGTCTAAAAAAACGTGCTCGACAACAGCGGGCTGACATATTGGATTCGAAACGAGGTTTGCCTGCTGAAAACGAAAACAAAATTCAACTTCGGCCAATCAGGAGACCCGTTACATCTGTAAATTTCCGACACACTGCCAACGGAGAACGAAAAAAGTAATGGTTATCCATTACTTTTTTTTTTTCATAGAATAAGATCAAGGGGAACTGATTGTGCTTCTGTCTGCCTTTAATTCCAGGGGAAATAAATGTTTTAAGGAATGAACCTGTTCGCAACCGTTCCTCAACACACAGGCCGAGCGAACTTTACCATCGTTCCCGGTAATGAGTCTAAGCACCTTACCTAGACTCCAAAAAGGTCTAGTCTTATTAGGAGATTTGATTAATACAATTTCTCCAACTGACACCTTTAGAGGGCAATCTCCCTTCAAATTCGTATCCCTCTCTCCCAGAGACAACAGATAATCATTGTGCCACATCTTCCTAAATTTTTCGACATATTTATGTCTTAACTCCAAAGATTGCACCAGCTTTATTCTACTAGGGGGATCGGGGCACAGATCTTCCGATCCATAGTTAGTAATTAACAAACGTGGATTGTAGCCAGTTTGTAGAAAGTGATTGGGGGTTAAAATATCTAGGCCCCCTTCTGAAGCGGTAAAATAAGTCAGCGGTCGATCGTTGATCGCTTTCTGCACGTCAGAAATTATCGTTAAAAATTCAAAATACTGAATTTTCCTCCTACCTATTAATTTTTTCAAGCATTGCTTCATGGTTTTGATCATTCTCTCCCATGCGCCCCCATACCAGGCGGAATAAAGGGGAATGGTGTGATGACTAATGGAAGCGGACCTAAAATGTTCCCTGAATTCGTCGGAAACGAAAATTTCAGACAACATAATGCCGGATGCTAGAAAGGTTTTAGCATTATCCGAATAGACATGAGAGGGAACGCCAAAAAGATTGGTAAATCTGACGAAGGCTAACAGGAAGGATCTGGAGCTCATGTCAGGCAAAAGCTCCAGATGCACTGCGCGAAGACTCATGCAGGTAAATAGCAGGATGAACATCTTTATTTCATCATCCTTGTACTTTACCAAGAAATGGCCGGTAAAATCTATACCCACTTGTTGAAAGGGGTGAACAAAATTTGCCCGATGGGTGGGTAGTTGAGAGCCCGAGGGAGCTTTATACGGTAAAGAATTAATTTTCTTACAAGTAATACAGCCACGAAGTGTTTTCTTTACCGATTGTCTTCCCTGGGGAATCCAAAATCCGGATAATCTCAACTTGGAAAGAGTTGAATTGGTTCCCATGTGGCAACAATTCAAATGCGCCTCTTTGATAACCAATTCAGTTAAGGGGTGATGTTTACCCAAAAGTATAGGGAATTTGACTCCGAAGTGGAGTATACTGGAATTCTGGATGCGTCCTTTAGTCCGCAACAGACCATCCCTATCAATAAACAACCCAAGGGCAGTTATTCTAGGAGGTACCACCTTATTAGAAGGTTGAGTCAAATATTCCAACTCAAAGGGAAATGCCTCCCTTTGCATATCAGAAAAAAGCAACAATTTGGCTTTATGGTAGGTATCAGTGTGTCGATGCATCAACTTATCACCGAACCTTAAAACCTTTTCAAGAACGTTGATCGCTCTAGACAATGTTGAAAATTTAGAAATATTTAAAGGAAGACTGGATTCGTCTGCGCGAGAATCCTCGGTTAACATACAGGATACAATCTTCCGGTTGGTGTCTACGTTAATGTTAATCTCAGTGGGCGCAAGTCTGATTGTATCTTGTCGAGGGGAATAATGATACCCCAGTACCCTTTCATAGGAGGGAAGGGGGAGGTAATTGATCCATCCTCTGACATTTTCTTTCGCAAATCCGCACAGTTGGAGTTACAGGACTGAAGATCGAATCCTGCGTCCTTCAACCTGTTACGTACAGTACTATACACAGAAAGGAGATCTAACAAGTACTAAATGTTATATTAACAAGCACTAAATGTCATATTAACAAGTACTAAATGTTATATTAACAAGCACTAAATGTCATCACAACAAGCACTAAATGTTATATTAACAAGCACTAAATATCACCATAACAAGCACTAAATGTTATATTAACAAGCACTAAATGTCACCATAAATACAAAAGCACTAAATGCCATACTAACAAGCACTAAATGTCACCATAACAAGCACTAAATGTCACATTAACAAGTACTAAATGTTACACTAACAAGTACCAAATGTCATTAACAAGCACTAAATGTCACCATAACAAGCACTAAATGCCATACTAACAAGCACTAAATGTCACCATAACAAGCACTAAATGTTATACTAACAAGCACTAAATGTTATACTAACAAGCACTAAATGTCACCATAACAAGCACTAAATGCCATATTAACAAGCACTAAATGTCATATTAACAAGTACTAAATGTTACACTAACAAGCACTAAATGTCACCATAACAAGCACTAAATGTCACCATAACAAGCACTAAATGTTATAATAACAAGCACTAAATGTTATATTAACAAGCACTAAATGTCATACTAACAAGCACCAAATGTCACCATAACAAGCACTAAATGTCAAATTAACAAGTACTAAATGTTATATTAACAAGTACTAAATGTTATATTAACAAGCACTAAATGTTATATTAACAAGCACTAAATGTCATCACAACAAGCACTAAATGTCATATTAACAAGTACTAAATGTTACACTAACAAGCACTAAATGTCACCATAACAAGCACTAAATGTTATAATAACAAGCACTAAATGTTATATTAACAAGCACTAAATGTCATCATAACAAGCACTAAATGTTATATTAACAAGCACTAAATGTTATATTAACAAGCACTAAATGTCACTACAACAAGCACTAAATGTTATATTAACAAGCACTAAATGTCACTACAACAAGCACTAAATGTTATATTAACAAGCACTAAATGTCACCATAACAAGCACTAAATGTCATATTAACAAGCACTAAATGTTATATTAACAAGCACTAAATGTCACTACAACAAGCACTAAATGTCACTACAACAAGCACTAAATGTTATACTAACAAGCACTAAATGCTATATTAACAAGCACCAAATGTCATCACAACAAGCACTAAATGTTATATTAACAAACACTAAATGTTAACAAGCACTAAATGTTATACTAACAAGCACTAAATGCTATATTAACAAGCACTAAATGTCATCACAACAAGCACTAAATGTTATATTAACAAGCACTAAATGTTATATTAACAAGCACTAAATGTCAATTTATCCGCTGAAGGAGACCCACTGAAGTCAGGACACTCCAATTGTAATTTTAAAGGTTGAAGAGAGACAGGTTTTAAATTTTGCCGCTCTCCCGCCATATGCCGCCCTCAAGCATACCTGGATAACATGCGAAGAGAGAGAGAAAATAAGGAAATGTCAAGCTTATCCAGTCAAACTAACCCCCTCTCCGACAAATTTTGAAAAAAAATTTTTTTTTTTATGTAGCAGACAAGAAGCACCAAAAAAAAAATCACACAAATAACAATTCTGGAAGGGAAAAATTTACAATAAAATATGTAACGCACATATTTTTGCAATAAAAGGCTATGTGAGAAATATATTCACATAGCTTAGCGCTTAAGCAGTGAAAGGAAATTATCAAACATAACAAGACATACCTGGTATAGAAAAAACAATTTATTTGTCTTGCAAAAATATGCTGAATTTTGCTGCTACTGTGTAGCTTGGTATAGTCTCTTTTCTCTGCTTAGCTTGGTATAGTATCCTCCGTCTAGGAGTGGGATGAAAAAGACACAAGGAACTGCGATCCGCGACGTACAGGAACTTTCTTCTGGGTCAGCTTCTTTCACAGTTTCTTATCTTGGTATAAGATGATAGTGCTTAGAGAATTTTTCTCTAGGAAGGCAAGGCTTTGCCCATAGGGTATCCTTTTTAAGGTAAGAAGGGTAACAAGAGATTTTCTCTGTTACAAAGTTGTGGCATTAGCCTAAAAGATTACAAAGAATTGGTAAGATGGTCTCGATATAGCGAGACAAGTGGGCGCCAATTTAGGCCCCGCTGCAACAAAAATCCGGAGCGGCACAAATACGTCCGATACTGTTCGTGCTAGCTGAATATTACTTGTTGCCAAACGAAGAAAGGTAAATACTTTCAAAGTGAAACGTATTGCCCTTGTCTAAAAAAACGTGCTCGACAACAGCGGGCTGACATATTGGATTCGAAACGAGGTTTGCCTGCTGAAAACGAAAACAAAATTCAACTTCGGCCAATCAGGAGACCCGTTACATCTGTAAATTTCCGACAGTGATCAGACTGGCCAATGTTTGGTGAATATGGCAGATGGGGTAGGACTTCTCATTTCAGCGTTTCCAAGTAGGTTTTCACCCGTTTTTCAACATGTAGCCAGCGTTTTCATGTTGTAAAATCATTTTGTCTTGTCTCTGCTCGGATAAAGACCATTTTTCTTTAACGCATCAGTTGTAGATAGCGATCTCCCATGTTGGTTTTGGCCTGGTTGAGCAGGTTCTAATAAACTACATGCAGAACAGAATATTCAAACCATGGATATTCGGCTTTGCCGCCGATATTGTTGCATGGCCGGGCTTACCCCCCGATCTTCTACGCTTATGGTTATTGTAGTGTATCCACTTTTCATCGCCGGTCACGATATGATACAAAATATATTTTCTTTTTTGCCGTTGAAGCAGCTATTTACATGTTACAAGACCCTTTTCAACGTCTCTTGGTATCAACTCGTACGGCGCCTAATGTCTTTGCTTTTGAATCATTCCTAACACTTTCAAACGTTTCAAAACTTTTGATCGACTTCCAATAATTCCAGAAGTTCAGCTTGCGCCTGACATGAGCTTTCATGAATTGATGCCTCCAATTCTTCGTCTTCAAACTTTTTCGGTGTGCCCGAGCGTTCTTTATCTTAAGCTTCAAAACCATTACTTCTGAAGAGTTTAAACCAGGGATGTCAAACATGTGAGCCGGATCCTGCTCGTCAAGGGGTTCAATGTGGCCCTTCAAATAGTTTTGAACAAACTGAAACCTAGCTATGTTTTTCTCGCCTGTACTAGCTGGCATTTAAGAGATTAATCTCGCAGTTTATTCAAATTGTCTAACGTACCAGACATGAAACATCAGGCCAGTCGGGATACACCAAAACTTGGTATTGCCCGAGCCGACAATAGGCGACGCGTCTAAAACCGCAACTGTCTTCACATCTCTCTCTTTTCTTTGCTTAGCATTTTCAGCCGTTTTGATTGTTTCATGCGTGAGAGTACAGCACTGACATTGTTCAGTTTGCAGCTTTCATCCGTGGAGTTGATGCAAGTTTAATAATTACTAAAGAATTTGTTCAGTTAGTACCAACGACAGGAATGACAAAAGTTGAAAACGTTGGTTCACTTGTTGTTGCATTGGACAATGTTGAAGTAGACTGGGCTCGTGCAGTTAGTGTTGCTACAGATAGTGCACTTTCAATGCCAAGAAAGAAACTGTCAGTTTTATGATGATGCCAAACTGATCAACGCGTTGCTATCCTCAAAAAAAAACGGATCGTTTTTTCAATGTCAACTTTATACATGCTAGAGTCTTGAACCAATTTGACACTCTTCTTAATGACAAAGGTGTTGGCCATGGTTTGCTGTGCCATACTAAAGTAAGATGGTTATGTCAGAGTATTGTACTAAAGCAGATTTTTGAACTACGGGGGGAAATTGTAAACTTCTTGAAAATAAAAGGGAAGCCTGTAATACAGTTACATTCCCCAGAATGGGTGAAGGTTATTGCATATACGGTAGATATAATCCACCATTTAAATAACCTGAATAAAATGTTGCAAGGTCGTAACAAAGTTGTCACACAGAACTATGACAATATGCTAGCCTTCAAGCCTTGTTTTGTGGGAGATGCAGTTGTCATGCAACAATCCTGTTAATTTTCCAAATCTAAAAGATCTTTTCAATTCATGACGTGTTGAGGACTTGGGCTAGTACAAATAAAAAGTTTTCATGCTTCAACAATACGAGCGGCGCTTTCACGTATTTGATGAACTGGGGGCACAATTCAAAATCTTTTGTAGCCCATTCTTTGTGACACCTTTCGATGTAGAAATTGATATGCAACTCGAAATAATTGATTCGCAGTATGACTCAAACTTGAGAGAAAAATTTACGTCTGTTGGCCTTGAAATATCCAAATATCTTTTTCTTGGCTATCCCTAACCGAGAGACCTAGCTGCCAAAATTTTGTGTATGTTCAGAACTACTGACCTATGCCAGCAAGTTTTCTCAGTAATGAGTATCCACAAAACAAGCTCCGTTCAAAGATAACAAACAAAAACTTAAATGACATCCTGAAACTAGCTGTTTCACAGGAATCTCCTCTAATATTGATGCAGTTGCCAAGGCTAAAAGGTGTCAAGTGTCTGGATCAAATTAAGTTTATTAAATGGTTAATATTGTTAGAAAGTTGAAATTAAAGCCTAGCCTAGTTATAGCCTTCTGAATGTTAGAATGTTTTGTAAGTTAATTTGCTTCATTTCAAAATATTGTATTGCATTATAACATGGAACAATTTTGATTGAATAAAAACAATACACTTTTCTTTATCTTGACATTTTATGTACATTTACGGCTCACTTGATGTGAAATTGAACTCTTGTGGCCCCCGAATCAAAATGAGTTTGACGTCCCTGGTCTAAACCAATGCCTTAATGTTGTTTCCGACAGAATATCAACAAGAAGTTTGTTGGTTTCAGTTTCAGATTTCTTTTGAGTAAAGTAGTTCAGTAAAATTCCTCGCAAATACACTTTTTGGTATGAAATCTGGCATGTTTAACTCTATTAAAAACAAAGTCGTTTACACTTCAGTGAAATGAAATACACTGAATTCTAAGCTTGCTTAGAGTACTTCCTTACAGATGCGTTACCATCTGAAACTACAAACACGCAGTTACGGGAACGGCATCTGTTGGAAAACAACGAGAACCTATTCAAGGTAGTAATATATCTTTCCCGTTTGTCGACATATGCATATCTCTGTTTCCTATACTAACGTAAACAAAAACAATTTTTATTAAATGAATTAAATCCAACAAATTTTTTTATTAATTCGGAGAGCACAAGGGGACATTGAGGTCAACACCAAACTTCGTCAAGATGTTTCATGCGTGTACAAATCTTTAGGCATGAAAACCGCATTCAAATGCTGTTGACCTCGGTTTCTCACTTTTATATTTACGTACACAGTATCTTACTATCTTTTATTTATAAGCATAGTATATCTTAAAACTATTTTTCAGAGTCTACGACGATAAGGATTTCGCTTAAAGACACTATTCAGCCTTGTTTGATTGGCAAAGCTTATTCATATACCGAATAGATTAAAACACGTCTGATCCAACGATAATTCCCTCTGCTCGAATCCTGTACAATATTTTTCTTTGATAAGATTTGTCGAATATTCAATAGATGAAAAATAAATAAATATACTGTTTAATAAATAAACGTAGCGTCTTCTCAAATATGGGTACCTACTAAAAATAAGGTTTAAAAGATCTATATATATATATATATATATATATATATATATATATATATATATATACTAGCAGTATAGCTCGGCTTTGCTCGGGTTTAATGAAAGCTTTAAAACTAACACATGGCCCTGGGGCTCAGACTCTTTGAACGTTGGCACGAAAGACTAAAAAGCAATAGTTGTTTCCATTTAAAGCGAAACCGTAGACTGAAAGAAGAATGAATGGATGCAAGTCAAATTTTGATTTCCTGGTATCGATATCAAATAAGATTTTTCGTCGTAAACTGAATTTTGAAGGCTAAATAAGTCCTATGAGTAAATGGTATCATGTCTGAGACTAAGAACTACAATTATACCTACTTACAGCCAAACCCTAAGTAAAAACTAAAATAAAAGGGCTGAAAAAAATACAGATATAAAGGCAGATAAACAGACACACACACAAACATCTTGCCTTTTATATATATATATATATATAATCGATTTTCTGCACTATTGTAAAAACTGTAACCTTGAAACTTCTGAATATCGTTTCTTTTGCCTTTGTCTATGAGTGTATCAAATTTGATTAAAATTGGACAACTCCTTCTATAACCCGATTTTTTCGATTATCGATTTTCGATATTTATCAGTGGTACCTTGACACAAAACCTAGCTAAGAACACTCGCAGACGCTTATAGTACAACTGTGTAAATTTTCAAGAAAATCGGTTCAGTCGTTTCGGAGTCTATAGGTAATGGACACACACACACACACACACACACACACACACACACAAAGTTACTACGTGATTAATCACCAAAACGGAGGTTAGAGATAATAGCATATCAACAAATACAAGACTCTCACGCTGCATGAAGTAGATATACTGCCAGTGAACTGCTAGTTAGTATAATCACTCTATTCTTTGTATTTACCGCTTCCCCACTAAAGCGGATGCGACACAAGGTCAGTTAAAGGGACGATTCCGTTCCCTTAAGCTCATCTAAAAATATCTCATAGACACTCCCTATGGCCGAGTCAGGCTCCTATCTGCTCATCTATCTGCTCACTCCAGACGAAGCTCTATTCTTCGGTGGGGCGTCGTCTGGGTTCCTCTCCGCCCGAAAGCAGATAGGTCGAACAAGAGTGAGTATATATCATGTATAATCATTTTACTCTTCCCTCTACTCCAATAGTATCCACGTATTTAAGAAGATAGGAACATAAAATTACTGTATATAGGTAGGTATACCCCATTAACTTATTACTACTATTGATAGGGGTTTCTTTCCTAACCTTTTGTTTGAAGTAGTGAGGAATATCAGTATATTGATTATATAATTAATTTCTCTTCGATTTACATTTTAGTTATTGCACTTGTTGAATATTCTCTGATGATATAATTTCTGTTCATTGTCATTCTGTAGCGCCAGTCCAAGTGTTTTGAAGAAGGATAGTCTTCAATTTGGCTTACAGGCTTCATTCACTCGAATCTATTTTAAATCATCGGTTTGAAAAAGCCTTGATTGCGCGCGGGATAGATAGTGCAGTGGTATCCCGTTGCTTTCTCCACGGTGATTTATTGAGACACCACCTATAGTTAGCTGGCTGTTGGCTCCTTGAAAGTTCGTCCGCCCTTTGTAGATACCGGGTTGCTAACATCCCGTTAAAAAAAATGGAGAGAGAATGGGTGAGTAGTAAAATAAATATTAAGTATGTACTTAGTATAAATTAAATGACTACTCATGGAGATGAAGATAATGTCAATTCCCCAGAGTAGCATTATGTTAACAGTAGACAATAAAAATTTGGAATTTTCTTCGAATTTTCGTAATTTTTCAAAGAAAAAGCTGTTGTGGATCCGGGTGAGGAACCATACAAAAATAATGAACAACAAAACAGATATTTGAGATAGAAAAATAGGTTATATTGGACATAACTATACAAACTGGAACGCAGGCTAGTAATCCAGGAATACGATTAGTAAGGAATATATATATATAAACAAGTCTTAAGTGAAGCCGTGTTGAAATAGTATATCCGTGTAATATTATTCTGGCTGAGTGGAGCTCAGAGCTACCATGCCAACTGACGCGGTATTTTCTATGTAACTTTGGTATCGTCGGTAACTTACGGATCAGTCCCAATGTCTCTAAAGGATCTCTCCGGTTCTCTCTATAGCAGGAGTATATGTATACTCAAATCGAGTTCATTATCATAAAAAAGGGAGATCCCACAACAGAAACTTCACTGGCTTGCTTTGGATACCTTCACCATTCAATCTTTACGTTAAGAAGACGGAAATAGAGAAAGAGATAGCAGAGAAACACGTGGTTGGAAAGTGGGGAGAAATAGAGTGCGATGCGAAATATTACATTAAAAAACTAAATTACATTTTAAATTAAAAAATTAATCTGTTGCTTTTAGAAAATGTTCAGAAAAAGGAAAATAAATAATTTTGAAAGGAAAGTTTTAAGACAAATCATTGAACATGGGTGAAACTGTGGTGGTGTTTTAACGTAACTGAAGACGGAAACAAAACCTCTTTAATAGGCTTTACAGAACTAATTTCGCAACACAAGAGCATGCAGTAAACGCAAGAGCAGGTAAACAAAATGCCGAAGAAAGAAAAGAACTCAGCCTTTTTAAAGGAAAAGGAACGTGTGCAAAATCACGTGCAATAGAAATTTTTACGAAAATATAACAATCTCCCCCCACTAGTAAGAGAGATTGCAAGGTGGGTGTATATATTATTTTATTTATTTTATTTATAAGTCCAGTCGCTGAACTGGTCTACGAATCCTGCTAGACCGCCGCGGGGGCAGTTCACTATTCTAAGGACTGGCAGGTCTCTGGGAAGGCTGATTCTCTATTTCCTCCGCATTAAGTGTAGTGTCAACTGGACTTGTTTCAATCAAACGGGCCGGGTCTGCATTTGCAAGGTCGGGTCGAGTATTCTCAGCAGGACCCTGATGTTCATCAGAGCGTGGAAAGCGAGCCAAATGTCTTAGCGTCACTGAATCCTCCCGGCCGTCATCATGCCGTATTCTTGCATGAGTAGGGTTGGCCTCGAGGAGTTCCACCACCTCTACGATCGGGTCATACTTGCTCCTGTTGCCAAACCGTTTCAGCAGTACCCTTCCAGGTTCGCAGAGCCAAACAGGTAAGGCAGTACCGGTAGAAGAGCACCTTTCAAATTTGAACAAGCGTTCGTGGGGAGTCACATTTGTACTAGTGCATAGTAGGGAACGAATAGAATTTAAAACATCGAGCAGAACGTCCTGCCAAGCACTAAGGGGTAACCGTTTAGATTCCAAGGCCAATAATATTGAGTGCCAAATAACGCCGTTGTAACGCTCGCACTGACCGTTGCCTCTTGGGTTGTATGCAGTGGTGTTACTGTACCCAACCCCAAGTCTCGTCAGGAAATTTCTGAACTCCTCGGACACGAACGACGTTCCTCTATCAGAATCAAAACATTTGATGAGGTGTTGGAAAAGATGGAAACGAAAAGGAAATTAATATTGAGCACCAGGAAGAGAAAACTAACGTTTCTGGGACATGCAATGAGGAAAGAGGGATTAGAGAACCTGATACTAACAGGCCAGATAGAGAAAAAAGAAACAGAGGAAAGCAGTGGATAACATATTTGAAGGGCCTGAGAAGGTGGATGACAGAACGGGGGCGACGAGATGTTACAGGAGAAAGAGTGCTAAGAGCCACTAGGGATAAGGAGACGTGGAAGGCCATGATCGCCTATGTCCTGACAGGACAAGGCACATAGAAGAAGAAGAATGAGAAAGCGGTTGTGTTGTAGAAAAAGAGATTTGTTAAATACACATAGATGGAACGGAATAACTCGAATACTCAAATCCTACTCTAATGGAGTAAAAAAAAATTGGAGCAGTCGATTGTCACAGTAATAGGTAAGTCCTACTCTACAACAGGTTGTATAACGTTCACAGTTTGAAAAGCTGACCAGAATATTCTAGGTACAGGTCAGAATTTGCAGTACTGCTAGACACATTTTTATCAACAATTTGTGAAAAGAAGAATGGAGAAATTGCATTCGATTCTTTTTTAAAGGGTTTTACAAGTGTAATACAAAGGGGTAAATAAAAGTTGTACAATACTGTGTGTACAGTACTTCTCTTTTGTTACAAGCCATTTACGCTTTTTTATCTTTTAATGTCTGTATTAATCATCTCATCTGGTATTTCATAATCTACAAAAACTTTACTAAGTATTTTGCCGTAATATAGAAAAAAATTGAGATGCTCTTGCACAGAATTAAGTTCTTCAACAGTTCTTGTACAGAATGCACAGTTTTTCGGCAGTTCTTGTACTGTTCTTCAATCAACTTAATAGACAAAAGAAAGATTTTGAATTGTCATCAACCAGTTTCTAGATTTTGTGCACAGAAATAATGTTGGATAATTTCTTCCAACCTGAAATAATTCAGATCCTAATCCTCTACAGATATCTTCTTAACTTTATTGACTGCTCAACGTGTTGGGTTGGAGTTCAGCCAATAAATGCTACTCTGTCTCTCATGTATTCAGCTAATGTGTCCTAGAACAATCAAGATGCGTATATATATTTATATATACATGTATATATATCAGCATGCAATGTGGGTATAGAAGAATCCAAAGGAGTATCCTGTATATACAGGGGTAGGATAACTCTCTAAGAGAGCTCTAAATATATATGTATATAAATACATATAGAGCAAATATAAGAAAAATTAAGGCAGACACGTTATTTCATGGTAAATCGGAAATATGGACCTATTTCAGGCGAACCATCGTCAGCTTCCGTCTTTATTTTACAAAAGACTTTACACGAATCTAAATGATTCTTGTAAAATTTTTTGTAAAATAAAGACGGAAGCTGACGATGGTTCGCCTGAAATAGGTCCATATTTCCGATTCACCATGAAATAACGTGTCTGTCTTAATTTTTCTTATATATATATATATATATATATATATATATATATATATTAGTTTTAATGTGTCTCTTAGATGAGAAGAGTCATACCGACTTCGAAGTTTTGTGTGGACATCGTTATGATGTTTTCACGTGGCTTTTTTTTTTACTTATATGTTGCTTGGTAGGATGTGATATTTTGCGGGAGTGCTCGTATATCTATAGATCTTAGATCTATATACATATATATATATGTAAGCACAAAAAATAGTCACTTTGGCCGGCTCAGTTAAAGTAACAATACCTTTGTGTCTATCAACGCTATATCTCATGTATATATACATATATATTTAGTGTATCGAGGCAGCAAATAATTTTCTACACATATACTGTTAAATATGAGACAATGAATGTATATTATGTTTAATCATGAGCCGTTCTAAACGTCGTATTTTGGCTTTAATTTCAGTTGAAAATCAAGACAAAAATTCTCCAACATTTAGATAATTTTTTATTAATTTGTTTCTAAGCTCTCGGCTCACATGAGCCATCTTCAGAGAGGTCACCAAGACGGTAACAATAACATCCACCATCACCGACGATTTTATTTTATGTTGACATAAAACTCCGCTAGGCAACGGCAATAGTTACCAAAAATAACAAACGCAGTTCGCAATGCGGTTCTATGCCGTCACACCGCGTGATAGCGCGAAATGACAACAGAACCATGTATTCAAATGCAATGTAATATGTTATGGCCAGATTTAAAAGTGATTTTATTATTTTTTATTATTCATTGTCTCTTATATTTAACTGTATACATATATATATAATGTTTAATAACCATATTGGTAATGATATATATTAATATAATGATATATATTAATATATATAGCTATATGTTTAATAACGGTTTAATAACTATATATATATATATATATATATATATATATATATATATATATATCAACGCTATATCTCCCCACCTCCGATATCGAGCATTTACGATAAAATACCTGCTTGCTAAAATACATTTTATCAGTAAAACCACTGAAAAAACAACACCCTTGGCATAACGCATTATCACGATTATATATATATATATATATATATATATATATATATATATATATATATGTCAAGTCAGTGAACGGCGAGGATAATCCAACAAGATCTGCTTAATATCAAATATTTAAGTGTTATTTCTTTATACAGAGCTTAATGGATGTTATCCAGAGTAATATGATATTTATAAAGGAAAGCTCTGCACATCATTTAAATTGGTTAAAAATTATAATTAATTACTATGAGCTAAATTAGCTCATTTCATCAGACCACACTATATTCATTCCATTCAGTACAAATATTTTCCTGGAATAATCATTTCTTTAAAATGAATAGGAAAACAAGTAAAAAGATTTAAAAACAAAGACCTTGACGTTATTCTCAGTTGGAGATCTCTAGATCAGTCGAGAAAAGGCCATCATTTTTGGATAGTCACTATCTAAATGATGTGTTGAGTATTCTAATATATATATATATATATATATATATATATATATACAGACAGAAACAAGAGCCAACAAGCTACCACGAGCAGTTAGCCGAAACCGTGGTCGGTTGTTGGCTCTTGCTTAGATTTCTGTCTTTTTTTGCTCTACTTTAGTATTGAGCACTTTAGTGTTAGGGTTTTCGTCTTGGGTTTTTTTTCTTTCTTACGAGTGCTTGACTTTTTGCTCATGTGCTTCGTTTGTTTCTTTTTTTGCTTCCCCTTATTTTCCCTCCGAGTTTGTTCTCGGTGAGTTATACAAGACGATTTAAATTATAGCTTGATTAATACTAGTTTTGGTAGAGTTAGTTCTCTTACTATTGTTATTGTTGTTGCTATAGTTAATAATAATAATAATAATAATAATAATATATATATATATATATATATATATATATATATATATATAGTACTGTGCAAAATGATTAAGCCAAGAATTATTTTATCTTTATGAGGCACTAGTAGTATAGCCCGGCGTTGCTCGGGTGTAATGAAAGCTTTCTGAGGAACATATATTCCTGAAACATTGTTTTAATAGAAAGATGTTTATAGATTTCAGCCGACGCTAACACTGGTCGCTCACTTAATGAATGCCTAATTTTTCCTTGTAAGGAAACGGCGTATCATTAACATTACACCAGCAACTTATTTAATGTCATCTTTGATGGTCTGCTTTGAAAAAAAGGGGTTAAACTGTGCAACTCCTTGCATAATGACCTGCGACTTGTTATAAAATGGCGCCATAGACTGTTACCAAGGAGATGTTAATTAATCAGGACTAAAGAAGCTGACAGCAACCGAATACCTTAAAGCGCCCACGGCAATCGACTGCAGTCATGAATAACTGATAATTTGTGATTTCATATTGTGAGAGAAGTAAAACAGTGACATCAGAAAGCTGGTGTACAAAGTTATCAAATGATATTTTTATGTTTCCGTCAATTCGAACGAAGACTTACTGAATAATTTCATACGTTCTGACATATTTGTTGCAAAATTGGTGGCCAGTTTGCATTAGAAGCCTATTATACTCATAAACACACGTAAATCTTTAGAATATTATGTGCGTCATGGTGCAGTGGATATCAGAACGAGAAATCGGGGATCCGAGTTCGAATTCCAGTAGAATTTCATGCACTCACTTACGCGTAAATACCATTGAGAAAGGTATTAATCCGTCTGTTCCCTCCAGTTATGGGTTAAGTAACACAAAAGTTTGGGTTCTATAGCCTTGGCTGGCATCCAGTCTACCGCAGAAAGTAATGGCAACCTACTGCGGGATAATCCGCCCAGATTAAAGACATTTTTTAAAGAGACATTTTTTCTTTTATAATCATATTGCCCCAAGCAAGGCATTTTACTGTCATTGTTTTGCAGAGGGTTACATAGGAGGAAAGTTATGAGAAAGGGTGACAGGTTATAGGGGGTATCAGTAAGTGGGTAAAAGAAGGATGAGAATACTGATGAGAGTGGAGTGGACAAAGAAAGGAGCATGAGAGAGAGGATGCAGGTTAGTGAGATAGGAGATGACTATTGACTTTACATTTAAATTCTTGGAGATTGTAGCTGACAGGGAAGCAAGTAAACAGAAGGGAATTCCACAGGCGGAAAGTGCGAGAAAAGAAGCTGTTGGAGTAGAATTTGCGTTTACATTTTACTGGTAAATGGTAAAAGGGTGGGACCTAGTTGCTAATCTTGTGGCTCGAGTAAATTCATATATAGGAGGCACCAATGAGCTAAGACCACATGATCATCCAAGCGTGTATCACGTATGGCACTTAACTGACTAAAAGGATTTAAGTTCATTATGTGCAGTGTGATGTAATAGATAACGGATAGGTAAGATAAATCGGAAAGTAGAGGTTTAATTCTAGTCAGGTTTATGACATACACTGTTTTTTTATTCTTTAAACCCCAACCAAGGCGATAATGACACTCTAACGACGGTAGTTACAGCGAGCGAAAGTAGAAAAAAGGAGAAGATTGAGAATGGAGATAATTGAGGAAAAGGAAAAAAAGGAACCGGATTAAAAGAGATAGAAGACGTCGATTTGCGTTGCTTTTTACATTTTCGAAGATTTAATTATCAGGGAAGCAAGAAATCAAGAGGAAGTTCCACAGGTAGGAAGTGCGAGAAAAGATAGATTAGAAGTGAGGTTGCATCTAGCTAGTTCAAAAGTAAAACGTTGAGACCTAAGTGACAATCTAGTAGCAGGCTTAAATTCATGTAGTTGGGGAATCTAGAAAAAAGTTCATCAGAGCAATTGTCTGAAAATATTTGTAGAAAAGACAGAGGGAAGCCACCTAACGTTGGTGAAGAATTGACTGAAGACAAGATGTCTGGTCAGGCTTGGTATCAACGAAGACGCTCCTTTTTTGTGGAGGGGTTCGTTTATTAAGAGTGAAAGCGTGGAAACCTAAAAGGCAGTAGAAGAAATGACATCACAGGATCACATTGGCTAAGCATTTCTTCGCGGGTGGTATTAGCCAGTCGCAAACCTGAATGTGGGTGGCATATTGACGCTTCAGTATTCTGGAGACCCTCTGTTGAGTTCAGGTCGTTTTGAAATTCTTCACATTTAATTTAATTTCTCATTTTTCCTTTTGTAAAATGTTTTATTAATATATTTCTTAATATTTCTTTGTTCAAATTCAATGTCTTATTTTCCTTTGGACTTAAACAATTCCACCAAAAGTTGCCGGTCAAAGGTACTAGGAGAATAAAAATCTCATCAAAAGGGCTGAAGCCCGCAACACGGTTGGCAAGAAGTGGAGAAATTATATTGAATTATTTGCTACGTCAGCTGCTTGGTTTACTGTGGCGTAATGGAAGATTTATCTCACCATAAACTATCTTTACACATTTATAGGTTTACCATTCTTCTATGAACCCCGAGGTAAATAGGAGGATTACCCGACTAGATGTGACAGTAGTATTCAATGCACGGGCGGATGGTAGATTTATATATGTGCAATATGGAATCAGAGGAGAAAAATGCCTGGCCCTACATAGAGAACCAAACTTCCTATCAGAAGATTTAGCTATGGATTCAACATAGTCATTCCACTTGAAGTCGACTAAGAGAGTTAGGCCGAGTAAGCGCAGTGTTTTGTTTTCAGGGATACTATCCTGGTCCATGCTGATGAAGGGTAGGTGCGATTGTCTGTGGTGGTTAAAGGATATCAACTTCATTTTGGAAGCATTTAAATTTACGAGCTATTTCTTATCCCAGTCCACCACAGATTAGAGGTCCTTATCAAGATCTGCAGCGAGGTTTGCTTTGTCAGTGTTGTGACGTAGCTTGAACACGTGACATACGGTTCACAATATATAAAGGAAATAATATCGAGTAGCGACAGTGGATTCGGCAGCTGACGGCTAGCACGGTCGTTGTCTACTCAGTTCACTAGGTATTGCCACCCTACACGGACGTGTATTATTGCATCTACCGAGAATAAATGTATTACTTACTTATATCTGTGTATTGTCATTCCTCCACGATACAACAGTCAGCCTCGGAAGATTTTTTATCGAAACAGGAGTAAATGATAGTGTCTTCAGTGTAAATGCCTACTAAGGATCTGATAAGATCAGGGAGATCGTTGATGAAGGTCAGAATAAGCGTAGAACCTAGTATAGAGCCTTGAGAGACACCGGCGTTCGTATGCTATATATGGAATCATGCGCATTCAATACTGCCTTTATTACGCGATTTGAAAAGAACGACTGGATTAGATTAAACAAGCGTCCACTTATACTATAGTCCTGTAGCTCACGCAGAAGGCCAGCATGCCAGACTCTGTCAGATGCTTCGGAGATATGTAGGACAACAGCTCGAGCTTCACCGTTCTTTACGAGAACCTGGTATATATACTCTGTGATGGTCGTTAGCATATCAGCAGTAGACCTGGTGAAGTAGAAACCATACTGTTTATCGGAGAAGAGGCAGTGAGATGTTGAACTACTTCAGCATTGGTAATAGCCTCGAACACTTTGCCAAATTTGGTAGGAGGCTGATAGGTCCATAATTAGAGGGGTATAAGGGTTCTCCAGTATTTTCAAATACAGGAACCACAGAGTAGGATTTCCAACAGGAAGGAAAGCAAGAAGCAGAGAGGCAGTAGCTGTAGAGTTTAGAGAAAGCAGATCAGAGTTCAGAGGCATATTTCTTCAGGACAATGAAATTCCGTCACCTCCTCCCCCTTATGGGGCTCAAACTTTAAAATTATGTTAGAGACCAGCGAGTTGGTAATGTGAACGCCACATAGCTGAGCCTGAGTTCTAGGTGGGAAGTCGGGTGCAGATGCCCCAGACGAATCAAATGTTGAGTTGGTAGAGAATCTGTAAACAAAGCACTCGACCTTGTCCGCTGAAGAAGTTAGGACCTCAAATTTATTGATTTAAGTGAGGATTGAAGGCTTGCTGTTATTTAGCACATTTTTACAGAGCCACCACTCATTCTTGGAGCTGAACTTGCGGATTGATATACGCTACTTCATTTTATCAGCAAACAACAGTTTAGCATAATTTAGGATACTTGTGCACTCATTAGGAGCATAGGCAAAAAGGTGCCTATTATGGTGAGACGCGTCACTCCGATAAAGCCGTAATAAGTGATTCCTGTGGGCAATAGCGGTCGAGCAAGCAGGAGAGAATCAGGGGGACGAATGGGATTTAAATCGTAACCTACTGGCTGGGATGGAAGCATTGATGCCAGCTTTAACCCAAGAGTAGACCTAGGATGCACAGGTCTCAACGGGAACACTAAAAACTTTGTTCCAAAGCACGTCACACAGGAAATCGCGGAACAACTCCCAGTCTGCTCTTTCGTAGGAGTAAGATATTCTGCTGGTCTGAATTTCCTGGGGGAGGGTAACTGGAAGGAGATATTAACGGAAACCATAGCATGATTAGAGTTGCCGAAAGGGCAAAGCTACATGACATGGCAAACGGCCAGGGATAGAAGAGAAACAGACATCTGGCAGTCAGTTCAATTAGAGAAACGCATGGGGTAATCTACCAATTGCGTAAGGATTGAATGATTGAAAAATTCATGGTATGGACACCATTAAGATCTGTGATAGATTTTTTCAGCCACTTGGTGTGGTGTGCATTAAAGTCTCCAAACACAAATATGAGCAAACGGATGAGAGGAAATGGTCTTATCTATATTGTTTAAGATGCTGTCAACTACGGAACAGTCAGGAGATGAAAGGGAGCGGTAAAGAAACAAAAGATAGCTTACCAAGCTTAGTATAGAGATACGGAGATACGCGTAGGAATGATCTGGAGATTCAAGAGAAATCACTCTAGCTAGAGGGAGATGTTCACTGATGTAAACGCCAATTCCATGTATATGAACATTGAAGTCCTTCCTAAAGAGGGGAAGGTAACCAGAAATATAGAAATCAGAGGAAGGAATAGAAGGGTCAAGGTTATGTTCAGAGAGAGGTAAGATGTCAGGTGAGTTTACTTTGAGGAAAGATTCAACGCTATAAAATTTGGTACGGATACCACAGATGTTCAAGAAAGAGATGTTAACAGGTTTAGGTGTTTTTCTGTTTAGCTGGCTTAGTTTTAATTCTTACTTTGTGTGAAGTCATATTTGGATATTTTTTGGTAAGGAGAGGCGTAGAGTAGTAGTATCACTCGATCGTCAAATGCAACTTGTGTCAGAAGAAAACTGACGGAGACTGCAACAAAATGTGGCCTCAGAGTTGCTCACCAGAAGCACTTGCAGAGACAGCTATGACCCTACAAGAAACCCCTATATTATTCAGCTGTTGATCAGAGCAGCTTCTCAAGCCGCTACGCAAGCGTTTGGGCTCCTAATTACCAGTCAGAAGCAGCAACCAGGAAACTGTCAACCTAGTACCCTCAGAATGAAGAGACGCTGCCACCATCCACACACATTGCAAAAAGCACGCGACCGCACTACTATGTAACGAGATGAAAGAACAAGGAACGCCTTCCTAAGCAGGAAAGAAAGGATGAGCCTCTACTACTGTTTGAAAGAAGAGGGTGGCAGAAGTTGGTTTCATTTTAGTGAAACAATGCTGTAATTAAAAGAATGTATATTTAGTATTAGACAGCAGTCGGTATTTGCTATACTATTAAGAACTCGGAATTAACCTCAAGTTTGACAATAACTTTTGGATTTTGATACCATATAGATAAGGAATAACCACCCACTCACCGACAGAGATATTTATTGTTAATTTTGGATAATTTGAATTCAGCTCAAGCTATCTGTAATTTATATTCTGAAAATCTGGAATATCGGTTTCTCATATCTTTTTTATGGCAAATTTTACATTTTGTATTATTCTACTGTGAAATAATACTTGTATATTTAGTAATTAAACCGTAGACAAATGTAGGAAGAACGGCGTTATTCCCTCGGGAGTTCATTGAATCTGTAGATACCTTTACAAGAATGTTCAATTACTTTGTATCTATTTTTGCTATTTGTAATTCAATCAAATTCGTTTGAACAAATCTAAACTTAACATCGGATTAATGCCATCTTAAATCACAAACATAAATTGAAATGCTCGTCTTAAATATGTTATTTGTACATCTAAATTTAATTGTCCGAGACAAAATATTTTTCTTCGGTTCAAATCAAAATGGAGGTCGGATTGCATCTAATCACGTTTAACAAAGAGAATAGTAAAATAGATATGCTAACATCTGCATCGATTATTTATTTTTGTGGCTTGCATTCGGAGGACAAGTTCTGAAAGAGTGCGCAGAAACTCTCTCTTTGTCGGACTTTGCCTCTGGGCAGAGAGGAACCCAGACGAGGTTCTGTCGAAAGGTAGAGGCTCGTCTGGTTAAAACAGACACGAAGCCCAATACTGCCTTATGCAGGGTCTCTGGGAAATTTTTGCCCGGGCTTAAGTGCTTTGATCTTCTACGTAAAATTTGACCTTGTGCCACATCCGGCCTCAGTATGGAGGCAAGTGAATATCAGTTTCAAAAGTATATATATATATGGTTTTGATTGTGGCAGCCAATAATGAATCCTGTTATAAAATCTAATATTCTTAGAAGGGCATCGCTGTATGAGGCTGAAATTGTCATATTGTCCTTTGTTTTATTTCTGTCCGGAATTCATTTCTTAACCGTGTAGATTTTCCTGTCAGTATAGATGCTGGGTTATCCAAAAATCCTTTCCAAATATGTCATGCTTACTTAGCAGTTCCATCAGTTCTTTGGTTGTTTTGTTTTTATGGCATATCAACACCTCGACGGGTCATTTATTGCCAACAAAATTTTATTTATATATTGCTGGTAATACCTTTTTCTTTCAACAATTTATTGTTGTTTTTATATAAATTTTGTGTCTTCTTCTTCTTCTTCTTCTTCTTCTATGTGCCCTGTTCCTTCAGGACGTAGGTGATCATGGTTTTCCACGTCTCCTTATCCCTTGTGGCTCCCAGTATGCTTGCTCCTGTTACTCCTGGCAACCCCCGTTCCGTCATCCACCTGATCAGGTCCTGCAAATATGTTATCCGCTACCTTCCTCTGTCTCTCTTTCCTTCTATCTGGCCAGTCAGTATCAAGTTCTCCAAGCTTTCCTTCTTCATTGCGTGTCCCAGGAACTTCAGTTGTCTCTTCCTGATGCTCAGCATTAATTTCCTTTTCGTTGCCATTCTTACCAACACCTCATCGTTGCTTGCATGCTCCGCAGCATCCTTCTGTAGAACCACATTTTTGCTGCTTCCAGTTTTGTCCTCATTTTCGATGATATTGTCCAGCATTTACTGCCGTATTGAAGAACTGACATCACATAGCAAACCAGCACTCTTTTCTATTTTTCTAGTGAAATTTTCTTGTATGTTAGTACTTTACTCAGCTTCTGGAACGCGTCCTTTGCCATGCCAATTCGTCTTCGGATCTCTGTGTCGCACTTTCCTGTGTCTAGTAATACTTTTTTCTTTTCGAGTATCAAAATTCATTGGGATTTGTTTTTAAGGGCAGGGTCCCTAAGTCATACCCTTGTTATGTAACTCGTAACTGGAAGAAAGGGACGGATTAATACCTTTCCCAAGGGTACCAGTGCTTAAGTGAATGCAGGGTATTCAACTGGAATTCGAACTCGGCTCACCGATTTCTCTTTCTGAGCCGATATCCACTGCACCACAACGCACATCTGTCACCAAACGCTTACAGCACCTGGTATTCTCAAACGGTCAGCCAATCGGTTCTTTGCTACGTATTTTATCAAACGAAACGTTACAATTCGTCTTTTCATGCTAAACATGCTTCTTGTTCTTCTTCTATGTACTGTGTCTCTTCAGTACGTAAGCGATCATGGTCCTCCACATCTCCGTGTCCCCAGTGGCTTTTAAGATGATTTCTTTTGTTACTCCCGCACAAACACCGCTCTGCCATGTATTTGCTCAAGCCATATAGTATGTTACGTGTGGCTTTTCCCTTCGTTTTTCATTCTACCTGACATGTGAGTATTGATTCTCCAAACCCTTCTTCCTCATTACATGTCCCAGGATTACTAGCAAAAAAACCTATAAAGATATATTTGCCATGCAATGCATTATAAAATCGTATATTCCACTCGTCGACCAGAGAAAACGTGTACAACTTCATAATTACCAATAACAATACGTCTATGGAACCCGAGTTTTAGATCATATTTAGCAATTTTATTGCCCCCGTTTATCTTAAGATAAACGAAAAGGCATCACCAACAGTATTTGTCTATATTTCTGAGATAAGGTAGTATTTATAGGATTTACATTATTCGGACTATTGTACTCATCTTTGTTGCTGTTCCAACATACAACGGTCGAAACATCGTACAAATGGCAACAAAGATGGGGACAATATTCCGAATAATGTAAATACTGTAGGCATTACCAACGTCAATTACATTCAATAATATACTGATTAAACCACATATCATAGTTTCGATAAAGAAGCAATTAAGCACTCATACAAAGCTCACTGCTCCCATAAGAAAGATTCTATTAGATAACACTGTCATAAGAACATCTAATTTAAAAAAAATTAAAGATAACTGCAACACTTTATATTAGTTGGTTCAGATTCAAGCTAAACCCAAGTTGTATCTTCTTTGAAATTGGGCAGATCATGTTAGCGATCTTTTAAAGCTACACTCAGCATAGAATTTAAAATGATGTTCACCATATACAAAGCCTGTGATCCACTCGAGGTGGAGCGTTACAAAATAAAAATTATGATTTATGGTGGTATAAAGAGAAGACAACGGTTATCCTTAGACTTGAACAGGTTAAGATTGTAGCAATTGAGGAAGAATCCCTTTGGGAGTCGGTTCCACATGTGTGTGACATATTAGGTGAATTACTATAAATTCCATCCAGCAAGGCTTAGAATTAATACTACCACCACAGCACAACACATATTAAAATATATACATAAAAATATAAAACCAATGAACTCCTTGAAAATTGCTAATGAATTGGTCGAAATCATGAGATGCAATAATCACAGAAGAAAGCTTCGACATTCAATTAGTTTCTATAAAATAAAGTCCTTATAAAGTCACTTAGTCTTCATAAAAACAAAAATTCTATGAACTTCCGAAAAACTAAATAAAAACAAAATTCTTCTAATCCGTCACATTTAGTGTAACATGCATAAAAGAAAGAATGTTGCATATAAGAGTAAAAATAAATTGAGTAAAAGTCTACAGTTCGTAAGATTTACTTTTTACAAAATGGAGAAATATATTATTATAAAATTTTTATTATAAGCGATTATCATAAAAACATTTTACATTGCTGTATCAAAAGCTATCATTTTTATCACCAGTTACCAACCATCGCCTCACGAAGTACAATACATAGAACTGAAACAAACATTTTATGTAATATAAGTAAAAGGTTTTTATCATAATCCTATATATATATATATATATATATATATATATATATATATATATATTCCCATGCTTAATATTTCTTGTTTTCACTCTCGCATGGTCATGTGTGACGTCATGAGCTGTGGTGCGATATTTGCTAAAAGAATTTTGTATGCACATTTGTTTTGTTTATTTTTTATCGCAAGCTTTAAAAGGTTCTCGTTCTAGGTATGACAATAAACTATATCTTTTTTAATCGTTTCACTCTAAGCAAGGCGGTAACACTACTGATGTGCATGGGGCTACATAAGAGTAAAAAGATTAGATAGGAGGAGAGTAAAGAGAAAGCCAAACCAGTTAGAAAGGAGCAAGAGAAGGAAAGGAATACAGGTGTGATGACAGTTGCAAAGGTAGAGAGAAAGGAAAGGATATACAGGGTGATGTATAAAGAACTAGAGTCAAGTAGTTAAGAGATGGGCATTGACATTGCATTTACTTTCCTAGAGGTTGTAGCTGTCAGGAAAGCAAGAATATGGAAGCGAGTTCCACAGGCGGGAAGAACGAGAAAAGAATCCGATGGAGTAGAATTGTCGTCTGCATTTGGTTGATCTAACTGTGAATGGGTGAGATCCAGTAGCCAGTCTGGTTGCACAAGTAAACACCTGTTGCAGGGGCACCAGTGACTTAAGTTCGTCCCAGCAGAAGCCATGAAAATATTTATTGAAGAGACAGAGGGAAGACACACTTCCCGTCGGTGAGAAAGTGGCTGGAACCAAGCAGCCAAGTCGGTCCCTATCACATTACTGGTTCTCCTTTAGAGCTTGTCCTAAACTCTGAGATGGACAGCGGGTGCGCCTGATCATGTATGACAGCAGTATTCCATGCACGGATGGATGGTTGTTTTGCATATATGCAAGATGGATTCAGGCAAAAACAAAAAACAAAAAAAAAAAAACAAAAACAAAAAAAAACAAACAAACAAACAAACAAAAAAACGTTCTAACCTAACACAGTGACCCAACCTTCCTAGCAGTGGATTTAGCTATTGATTAAATGAAATGGTTGCACTTGAGATCGGAAGAGAGGGTAAGGCCGAGGAGGTGCAGTGTATTGCTTTCAGGAAGACTCGCTTGCTCCATGCTTATGGGAGGCAGAAGAGGTTGCCTGTGATAATTGACAAACATCAGCTTCGTCTTAGATGCATTTAAATTTACAAACCACTTTTTACCCCATTCCAACACAGAATGTAGATCCCTCCCATGATCAGCAGCGAGGTTATGTTTGTCCGCCATACCGGATTTCTTATGGAGAAAGAGTTAATCCCCAAACTGGGGTCAAAACACGATGAAAGTATGAAAACATTTATAGTAAAAATACCAGCAGTAAAGTTTTATAGTCATAAAAAATTACGAGCAATACATCTCTGAAAGAAAATATTACCAGTATACATTTTTGTATACTAAAACAAAAAAACAAAAAACAAAAAAAAACACAAACAAAAACAAAAGAACAAAAACAAAAAACAAAAGAACAAAAAACAAAAAAACAAAAACAAAAACAAAAAATAAAAACAAAAAACAAAACAAAACAAAAAACAAAAACAAAAACAAAAAAACAAAAAACAAAAAACCCCCCAAAAAACAAAAACAAAACAAAACAAAAAAACAAAAAAACAAAAACAAAAACAAAAAACAAAAACAAACACAAAAACAAAAAAACAAAAAACAAAAAAAACAGAAACAAAAAACAAAAAACAGAACAACCCCCCCCCCCAAAAAAAAAACAAACTAGCAGTACATTTTCATAGTTATAAAATTCATAATTTCAGTACATTTTGATAGTTATAAAATTGTCAGCAATACTTTTTTTCTTTATAAAAAAATAACTATTCCAGATTTCCCGAGAAAATTAAATTTCAGCATTAAATGATCCAGTAGCTTGATATGTCGTAAAAGAAACCAAACAAAAACTGTTTAATGCTGTCAATCTTGAAGAATTATTACTTAAGACAGTAAATTGAAAGAAGAAAAGTAATAACTTTGTTGTCAGCTCAAAAGGCAACTCAACGTGTTAGACACGTTGAAATCAAGAATGGGCATAAATTTAATCATCTGGCATGTGTGGTAACAGGCGACGGAAATTATGACAGAAATCCGAAACTACAAAAAAAGAGGAAATAATGTCTTCCAGTTTATAAGCAAAGTATTAAGAGAGTGAAAGATATGAAAAAGATGCTTCAATTGCCAAAGGTTTTTCCGGGTTATCTCCCCGCCAGTTTTGCACAAAAATTTAAAGTACCAAAAACAAATAATTTTGTGAAGATTAAATATAAAACAATAAAACCATGAACACCACACAATTTGGATATTTGGCGGAATGTATCGTGAGACTAAAGAATGTTTCTTGCATGCAATACCAGACCGGTGTGCAGCAACACTGACTCCTATAATCACGCAGTCGAATGTAGGGGATACAGTCAAGTGAGGAATGATTTTGCCCATCTCACAGTGAATCACATCTTGAATTCTATTGGTCCACAAACTGGCGCCCACACGCAACACATCAAACGAATGTGGAGGGCCGCTAGGTTCAGGAATAAGCGACAGAACGGCACTCACCGAACAATGCTGGACTCCTACCTCTGTGAGTTTATGTGGCGGCAGAGGTTGCAAGTTGTTGATCCCTTTCTTCGAATTCTTTTCAACATTGGCCTCCCAACTGACTGTTTTCGCTAAATGCACAGTCGTTATCTGTTGTATTTTTACGTTTATTAAAATTGGTGGAGAGATGACCCGGAAGTACCCCGACAGAGTTATGATTCTTTCGACGAATGTTGAAAATAGCGTCAACTGTGTATATGGGCAACAAGAAGGATCTAAGTAAAATAGTAACTAAAAAAACATACTTACAACCAGAAAGAGATAGCTGATATTTCTGGGGTATATTATGAGGAAAGAGGGCCAAGAGAATTTAACACTAATAGGGCATAGTGAACGCAAGACAAGTATAAGCACCGAGTATATTACTTTCTAATTTCGTGTGAATCGCTGACAAAATAAAGAGGCTGAAAAGTTATAAGTTGCTCGGAGAAATAAAAGATAAGGATTTGTGGAGGGCCATGAATGAAAAATTTTATAAAAGTAGAAGATCGAATTAATATAAAAAGCACAAAAAGTTACAAGGATTTGCGAAGAATTCTTTTTTTTTTGTTTTGTATTTGTCAATGC
The DNA here is from genome assembly GCA_037127315.1 of Ascarosepion bandense. Taxonomy (NCBI): domain Eukaryota; kingdom Metazoa; phylum Mollusca; class Cephalopoda; order Sepiida; family Sepiidae; genus Ascarosepion; species Ascarosepion bandense. The sequence continues at coordinate 1,410,063 of JBBBDQ010000993.1, read as the reverse complement.
AGAGGTTTGCATATGAAAGAGAAACCACTCGTACGCATGCGCATAATGTACTTTCGTCATTCACACAAATCTACATAATCACCATTATATACGAAATAATTTGCTTTTCACAGAAAAGTCGACGGTCAGAAGTGGTAGTTAAATTCGCTCAATTTACATAATTGTAATTCTACCCAAGAGAACTGACAGGCACCGGTCTCCCAGGGGTCTGGCCAGTGCATTAGTTTTCTGCAGTGTTTGAATAGCATTTGAAAATGCCTATTCTCTTGCCAAGTAACTAAAGAATTTATCTGAATGTATCATTGAATACACACTGAAAAATATTCCTAGTTTAATAAAGCGGAGCTCTTTTTCTTTTTTGGTACTAATTAAAAAACTGGAACACGAAACAGTATTAAAACAAATCATTACGTTCAAGAAAAAAGTAAGAAGTAAGATCAAAAATATATTACAAATTTTAGCATTGTATCGTAAAAAATATATATGTGTTGGTTACTCTTGTTTAATACAATTATAAACAGCGGCGATGAGTTACAAGGAAATTGTATAGAACAGGACGAAAAATTGTGTAGATCAAGATTAAAATGAGAAAACTTTAAGCAAAAAAAAAAAAAGAAATGCCGGAATAAAACCGTGTTTGTCAATTATTTCTTTTCATTTTGTACAAGTGGAATTTTGTGTTAAACTGATATTTTCCCGGGCAGAAACGAACGTTCCTAATGAAGATTCAATTTAGTCTTGATTGAATTAACGATGCACAAAAATGTCAGAGAAAATAAAAGATTTAATGAATAATGAATCGACTTAGGATTAGTAGAAGAAGAAAAAAATATGCAAATAATTTACAGGAATATGGACTGAAAGCAAAAAGGTAATAGCTTATTAATTTCGACGGATTTGAAATGGAGTCTATTCACAATCGGCATTGGAATTCACAACATTGTTTAGAACTTAATTACGACTGCGCATGATCGTTAAAGTTCACTAAACATGAAGTGTTGAATATTAAACGAGGTCGTCTTTAGAAGAAGAAATCGATATTCGCAGGAGTTGGCGTAATCGATTGGAAATCAAATAACTACCAGGAAAATAGACAAGAGCATTGTAGACGCAGCACTTAAGTGAAACTTAGCAACTAAAAACCTATTTTTTTAAACACCATGTTTGAAAATGATAAAGTACGTCTATATTTATAAAGAGTAGGTAGATATGTTGGCATGTGATATGGTTTTCTTTTTAGAACAGAGCAAATTTAAAATGTGTATGCTGAGTCTATGATTAGTGATTTTTATGTAAAATATAAACGTTATATATATATATATATATATATATATATATATATATATTATTGTTTTATAAGAAAAGAATATTTCTTATGTGATGAAGGCGGGAAGGCACAAAGGGTAAAGCGTTATGACCACAACGGTTCGACTATTAGTAACATAAATAATGTTAAAAAGTCATTCCAGAAATTCAGAGAGAAAATGTAAAATCTCTTAATGAATTCAATGGATTTTTACGATTCTCACTAGCAAGCGACACAAAAACTTGAAGACCTGTGTAAAGCTAAATCCTCTGAACTTTACCTGTTAAGTAGGAGTACACCCTCTCTCTCTCTCTCTCTATATATATATATATATATATACATGATGGGCGTTGTAGTATAGTGGGTATCGGAACAAGAAATTGGGGAGTCGAATTCCAGCTGAATTCCTTGCATTCACTTACGCTCAAATACCCTTGGAAAAGGTATTAAACAGTCTCTTTCATCCAGTTATGAGCAAAAACATACAAATTGGGTTCTGTAGCCTAACTTAGCAACCAGTCTACCACAGAAAGTAAATGACATATTTCGTGCGGGAAAATCTTCTGTCCAGTCAGCCATACCTCTTTCGAGGCATAATAGCCAAAACGAGTATCGTGTATGGCACTTAACTGACTGGTGTATATATAAGTAAATTAACCTAGTGAGCCAACAAACCTACCAAGGTTTCACCTAAACGGATCTTCAGGGAAGGTTGGCTCCAACTTCACTTCATTAATTTAATGTAAGAGGTAAAATTTGATGTTAGTATTTAAGGTAATAGGTATGTAGATAATGGGTGTGTAATAGGTAGAATTTAATGTAGGAGGTAAGATTTAATGGTGTATTTAAGGTAATAGGTAAATAGGTAATAGGTATGTTTGTATTTAAGGAAATAGGTAAATTTAATGTGTGTATTTAAGCACAGTTTTATAATTAATCTAATTTTGTATATGTAACCTTAATTTTGAATTTAGGAAATCGATTTTTTTCTATAAAATTTTCAATTTTTTAAAATTTTAAATTAGATCACGGTTTGTGGTGTGTGTAAGAATGTTGTTAGTACTATGAAGGTGTATCATTTCTAAGGGTCCTAGCTCTGGCTTTTTTAGTAATTTTTAGCATGATTGCAAGGTTAGTTCTTTAATGTGCTTGCAGTTTACTGTGGTTTCATGCTTCTGGTTTAAAAGCTTGTTGCTATTCATATATTTAATGATTTCATTTTTTTAAAACAAAGGAAACATGATTCCTTTATTGATT
>JBBBDQ010000993.1:1382500-1405000 GCA_037127315.1 Ascarosepion bandense | reverse complement strand
TTCAAAAAATGTATTTAATTCAGAATGTCGTGGTCCTTGTTTGTATTTAAACGAAGTTTGAATTTATTCAAAACATGTATTTAATTCAGAATGTCGTGGTCCTTGCTTGTATTTAAACGAAGTTTGAATTTATTCAAAAAATGTATTTAATTCAGAATGTCGTGGTCCTTGCTTGTATTTAAACGAAGTTTGAATTTATTCAAAAAATGTATTTAATTCAGAATGTCGTGGTCCTTGCTTATATTTAAACGAAGTTTGAATTTATTCAAAAAATGTATTTAATTCAGAATGTCGTGGTCCTTGTTTGTATTTAAACGAAGTTTGAATTTATTTAAAAAATGTATTTAATTCAGAATGTCGTGGTCCTTGCTTGTATTTAAACAAAGTTTGAATTTATTCAAAAAATGTATTCAATTCAGAATGTCGTGGTCCTTGCTTGTATTTAAACGAAGTTTGAATTTATTCAAAAAATGTATTTAATTCAGAATGTCGTGGTCCTTGTTTGTATTTAAACGAAGTTTAACATTTTTAATAATATGTTTACAATGAAAATACACATATGAAATAAAGATTATTAGTTTTATTATCAACATCATTATTTTATTATTTCTTTTAGCGCCCAAAGAAATTGTGTTTGGAAAATATGTTTCATTTGGCAGGATTCAAATCCGCGACTCCAAACAACATAAAGGAAGACACTAATTGACCTGGTGCGTCTTAGACAACTCAACTACGAATAATTTCACAGTCAGAACTGATATATTATCCTTCTTCTTAACTAGCTGACACCGAAGCACGGTCTACCTTAGAATTTAATCCATCGCTACGAAGAGAAGGTATGTATTTACGTGTTTTCCGGCAGTAATGATGTGAAATTGATAACAGCTGTAAACTAGGATGAGGATCTGAATTGGGTTCCTCGATGTCACTTTTCGCATCGATAACCCCGTACATCCTGAAAAATGGCGGCATCATTTTAATAAACTGGATAACCAAATGCAAAGAGACTCATTATTTTAATAATCTTTTCACTACTGAAGAAAGAAACCACATGCTAAGAGGAATAGGAACTTTTATTGCAGTCGCAAGAATTTCGGCAATATTCTCAATCTTTATTTGATTATTTTCCATATCAAACAGACGACCACTATAAGGTGAAAGAATAGAAAATGTAGAAAAAACTCTTAAATTTAATCATTAATATTTAATAAAATTTTTCAGTCTATATTAAAGTCTCATAACGGAGTTTTCAACGGCAATTATCGAACACAATGCAATACACATTCTAAATGTAAGAGTAACATGTATTTGAATCTATCTATATAATGACCATAGAATGAGGAACAGATAAGAAACTTTTTTTTAATCGTTTCACCCCGGGCAAGGCGGAAATGCCACTGATGTGCAGGGGGCTACATAAATGTAAAAAGATCAATTAAAAGAGAGTGAATAGGAAGACGAACCAGTTAGAAAGGAGCAATAGAAACCCGAGAATGCAGGTGTGATGACAGTTTCAAAGTTGGAGAAAATACGGAAGGATATATGGGGTGGGGAAAGAGCTAGAGTCAAGTGGTTAATAGATGAGTATTGACATTGCATTTAAATTCCTGGAGGTTGTAGCCGGTAGGAAAGCAAGAATATGGGAGCGAGTTCCACAGGCGGCAAGTGCAAGACAAGAAGCTGCAGGAGTAGAATTGTCGTCTGCATTTGGCTAACCTAACTGTGAATGGGTGGGACCCAATTGCCAATCTGGTTGTACGAGTAAACACCTGTTGAGGAGGCACAAGTGACTTAAGTTCGTCAGAGCAGAAGCTATGAAAGTATTTATAGAACAGACAAAGGGAGGCCACATTTCGACGGTGGGGAAGTGGCTGTAATCGAGCTGCAAAGTCAGTACCTATCACATTACTGATTCTCCTTTGGAGCCTGTCGAGAACACTGAGGTGAACGGTAGGAGCGCCTGACCATATATGGCAGCAGTACTCTATGCACGGACGAATGGTTGACTTGTATATATGCAGGATGGATTCAGGGGGAAAAACATCCTGGCTTGACACAATGACCCATCCTTCTTAGCAGTGGATTTAGCAATGGACTCGATGTAGTGGTTCCATTTGATATCAGAAGAGAAGGTAAGGCCGAGGAGGCGCAGTGTATTGCTCTCAGGGAGAATCGCTTGGTTTATAGATTTAATGTTTCTCTTTTATTTACGCTTCATCAGAAAATAAAATAAAGAGAAGAAGTTCCTGGGATCTTTTTATTTTTGTACTGTTGTTTTCATTGTTTAAGTAGGCCTCACATATATTTGTCTTGTCAAGTAACGTTCGTGTGTATAATTCTTATCTGTTTGTGTATCAAAATTCTAGTTGGTCTTTGTAATATTTAGTTGACAAAATGTGTGCATTTGTGCTTCTTCTTCTATGTGTCCTGCCCATTCGGGACGTAAGTGATAATAGCCATACACATCTTTCTATCACCTGTAGCTTTTAACACTCAGCCTGTTATACTACTCAAACCCCGCTCTACCATCCATCTGTTCAAGTCCATCAAGTATGTCACGCGTTGCTTTTCCTTGTCTATTCTTCTTTCTATTCGTCCAGTGAGTATCAGATTCCCCAAGCCCTCCTTCCTCTCTACATGTAACAGGAACTTCAGCTGTTTTCTTGATGTTAAGCATAAGTTTCCTTTTCGTTTCAATCCTTTCCAAATTCTCGTCGTTGCTCATATGTTCGGTCCTGGTGTCATCAGTATCTTTATGAAGAACTGTAGCGTGGGTGGGGAGCTGGTTCATGTTTTTTGGGTTCAGCCTTGTGTCATACATAACCGAACTCCCTACAGCTTACAAGTTTTAGATGCAGATTTATCATCAGAAGGTTGGTTGTCGGCAGGTTGGAATATGCGGAATTGTGTGAAATAGCGTAAGAAGAATAAAATATACATTTTGCATTTTAAAATAGAAATTTATTAAAAGGAGGAATAACATAAGTTGTAGAAGTTAATGTTCAATTAAAAACATTAAGAAGTTAAGGGTAGAGTTCGTACAAAACGTTCTAGTAGTAGTTGTTGAAATCGATAAAGAGAAAGAGAAAGAGGACAATGTCCGAGTGAGAGTTGAAGCTTCTCTATTAGTGTCTCTCGCTGCTCCCATCTTTGACTCCTGACTAACGCTGAGATCATTTATATAGTCCTTTTCAATTTCACACTGGATCGCCAAGTCCTTCCAAGTCTTACAAGTCGCTCCCATTGGTCAAAAATCATTTTAACACCTACTTGCGAAATCTGGTTTCGACTTTTCCGTTAAGCGCATGGTCAATTCTTTTTCTATTTGGGAAAACCAGGATTTCACACATCGTTGTGAATTTTTGTAAAAGCGAAGAAGAGAGTTGATTTTAATTAATTTATCATCCGCTACAGAACCACATTTCAGTTACTTCACGTCTTTCCCTCACCTTTGATGAGATTGCCCAGCATTCGCTGCCATATTGCAGAACCGACGCCACATAATACACTCCCCTCTTCCTTGTTTTCAGTGAAATGTTCCTGTCTCTTAACGTTCTACTCAGCTTCTGGAATGCATCTTTGGCCATGTCAATAAGTTTTCGGATTTTCTATTTATGCCTGGGGTATGTTTTGTGTGAGAGTGAAAGAATCTAGATTACACCGGTTGTGTATATACCTTGCAGCGTAGGGAGCTGGTTAATGTTTCTAGGTTCGGCCTTGTCTCAGACTTAACCGAACTCCCTACAGCTTACAAGTTTTATGCAGAGTCATCATCAGAAAGTTGTTTGTCAGTTTGAATGTGTGGATTAGTGTAGAAGAGTGGAATAATAAATATACATTTTGCATTTAAAAAAAAAAAATTATTAAAAGGAGGAATAACATAAGTTCGAGGTAATACTTTTTTGGTACGCCGGTACGCCAAATTTCAGTCAGCCATTTTGGTACGCCAAAATTTGTTAGGTATCATGTGACGTATCCAAAAAAAATTTTTTTCTACAGGAAAAAAAAATTATTTTTACAAGTATGTTTGTACAATATACATTCATCTAGCAAACAGACATGAAATTAGAGACAAAAACTACTATAATTATTTTTAAATTCCTTCTAAATATGTCCATATTCCAGTATAATAAAAATGAAATGTCGTTCAGGCGTACCGAAAAAATATTTTTTCTAAAGAATAAAAACGAATAAAAATTATTTTTATGAGAATCCTTATTCATTTATCTAGCGAATAAACATAAAATTACACATGAAAATCTACTTTAATTATTTTTAAATTCCATCTTAATATGTCCATATCCAGTATAATAAAAATGGAGAAATGTTTGTGTGTCGTTCTGGCGTACCGAAAAAATATTTTTTCTAAAGAATAAAAACGAATAAAAATTATTTTTACGAGAATCTTTATTCATATATCTAGCGAATAAATATAAAATTACATATGAAAAACTAATTTAATTATTTTAAAATTCCATCTTATATCCATATTCCAGTATAAAAATTAAAAATGGCGTTCTGGCGTACCGAAAAATATTTTTTCTAAAGAATAAAAACGAATAAAAATTATTTTTTTATGAGAATCTTTATTTGCATCCATCTGCAATGTGTTTTGGGAAGTCATTATTAAAAAGAGTTTGCTTAATATCTTTTTAGTTCAGAGTAAAACACCTTTTTGTGAAGGAGTTAATTTGTGCTTGGTTAATTAAATTGTGTATAGGTCATCTGCTAAGAAGGTTGGTTCTCGTCATCATACGAGACTTTTTTTTCCAGAATCTGTCCTACATATGTATAAATATTTTCATTTATCCATATATAGAACATGCTGTCACATATGGTCTGATGTTTCTATTTATCTAGAGCTTCTTGATAAAATCCAAAGAAGAATCAGTAATATTATTGATCAGGATCTAGCATCTCGGCTTCAGTCACACTTTTATACCGCAGTATGTTACCTACCCTATCCCTATTCTACAAATATTTTCACGGTAATAATTCGGATAAAGTCTTCGCTGTGGTACCTAGACTTTTTGAATGTAAGCGCGGTACTAGACTGGCGTCGAAACTCAACGATTCACGGTTGCATTATTTAAATGTAAGCGTTTGTTTGTTTGTGTTTTGTTTAACGGGATATCAACCTCTGTAGGTTATTTGATGCCAATAAAGTAGAGTTTTAAGGTATTTTTTAAATGTTTGGTTGTAGTGAGAAGGGTGATTTAGTCAGATTTTGGTAATAATTTTTTCCTTGAAAAATATATTATGGCAATAATTTTTTTTCTTCAAAAATGTATCTCTTGCTATAAAAGCCTATTTTTATGTACATATTTCTATAAAAGTGTATTTTTATACTTTTATAGTGTTTTGACCCCAGTTTGAGGGTTAACTATTTGCCCATAGCTTGGACCCTAACAGGTGCTACCACTCCCATTCAGGTTGAACCTGGGCACAACAGCAATTAAGATATGGTTTCGTGCTCTTCACAACCTCCCAATCAGCGGCCTTCCTGCTGGATGCAGTTTAACGTCATAACCAGGACTTAAATGTAAACGTAATTTTTATGCTAATAGTTTCTTTTATCGCAATTCTTGGAACACCCGCCCGGCTCCATGCTTTCCAGACAACTTTAATGTTTAAAAATTTAAAAGATATGTCAATTGCTATCAGCTGTTCTGATTACTTCTCTTCTCTTTGGTAATTAGGAATGTTTTGCATGGGGTAAACTAGATTTAAAAAATATAACTATGACATACCGCGTACAAACGTACAAATCTCATAGAAAAAATCAAAATTATCAACCTAACACCAGTAGATAGGGTATAATTGTTTAACTTAATATCACACACACACACACACATATATATATATATAGATAGATAGATAGATAGTCATCCGCAGACAGATTTATTTCGCAGCTCATTAGTACGGTTAGTCATACGATTACTTCTAGCCAGGATTGAAACCCAACCGAATTGACATCAGTCGGCGATTCTACCTCTGAGCACATTAGAGGAAGCCGAATTTTAGCGTGCTATATACAATGTAAATATATACCAGTAGCGGATAGTGTTCAAATTTATTTCTGAAAGAACGATGCGTGAGTAGCTAATGTTTTTTTTTCAAAATCTACCATTCCTCCATAGTGCTCAATCGGAGTGTGTGAGCATATATATATATATATATATATATATTAAACGCACTTTATAAATGTTGCATTTTACATGCAAAATTGAGGCTAACGTAGTTTGATTGTATTCCCCAACGCTCACTCCAGTAAGCTATAATTTTACCTCAGATGATCATTTCTACCTAGCTCTTCTCCGTAATAATATTATTTTCTCAAACAACGCAACTTCTAATACTAGTGGTATCTGTAATGTGAAAGGAATTATCGTTACAAATTACTAGCGACGTTCGACATTACCATCTGATTCGCCATGCCTAAATATGCCTCAACACACACCTATAATTAACCAGCTAAAAATTACAGAAGAAAGAGATATAATTGAAAGGAAATAGCTGAAATCGTAAAAGTGAGTTTTGATTTTTGTTCAACTGTAGTGGAAACTTTGTTTTTTTATAAAATGCTTTCTATTCTATTCTCTCTTACAATGTTCTATTATTGTAATTACACTGGACGTTATCATTATTGCGAGTTCTTGCCTTTGCATCGTTTATTAATGTATTGATGATTTGCTTTAAACATTAGACGCTTAAATACATTAAAACATCTGCCGCACATAAGCCCCCTTGAAATAAGTCTGAGTCTAATATGACCGTATGTTTCTTTTATGCCTTCAGATAGAGTATATATGGCTGAGTGTTTAGAACGCTTACTTTCTGAAATATGAGACCCAGGTTTGAATCTCAGCATGGTCGATTTTTTTAAATCATATCACCCCGAGCAACGCGGTAACGCCACTAAGGTGCAGGGGGCTACATAAGAGTAAAACCACTACATAGACGAGAATGAAGAGAAGGACAAACCATTTAGAAAGGAGCAAGAGAAGGAAAGGAATACAGGTGTGATGACAGTTACAGTGGTGGCGAGAAAGGAAAGGATATACAGGGTGGTGAGGAAAGAACTAGGTTCAAGTGGTTAAGAGATGAGTATTGACCTTGCATTTGAATTCCTGGATGTTGTAGCCGTCAGGAAAGCAAGAATAAGGAAGCGAGTTCCACAGGCGGGAAGTGCGAGGAAAGAAGCTGAAGGAGTAGAATTGTCGTCTGCATTTGGTTGATCTCACTGTGAATGGGTGAGACCCAGTTGCCAGTCTGGTTGCACGAGTAAATATTTGTTGCAGAGGCACCAGTGACTTAAGTTTGTTGGAGCAGAAGCCATGGAAGTATTTATAGAACAGACAAAGGGAAGCCACATCTCGTCGGTGGGAAAGTGGCTGTAGCAGGAAAGTCTATTCTTGAGGTTATCGGTCAGAGGGAGGCGATATCCCTAGCACGGGTTAACCCAAGCATTAAAAGTGAAATTGAGTTGACACAGCATTTTGGGGAGCACGTTAACCAGGATAGATTACGCGCTTTTTTCCACAAATTGTAACTAAGGCCCGCTCAACCTAGTTGATGTATAAACCACAGTTGGGCTTTTTTGCATGTTCAACAAACAGAACTATGCCAGAGCAGGCGTCTGCAAGAGCGATTGGCTACCCGTCCTAGTAAACCGGCATCCTCGAATACGAGCAGCCAGTCGTGATACACGGTGCGATAGGTAAATTGTTGCCAGTTTATGTTTTCAATTTTGCTTTTTTAATTTTGTTCACTGCACAGTATAGTAGGGCCGGTTGGGTACCGTCTGTGAGAAAAGAAGGATCATAACGAAATTAACTCCTCCATTCGGCCCGGAAGCTTCAATACGAACATTTCAGAGTATTTGGGTGTTAATCTGAGGACAGTGCAAAGGATTCGGAAAGAGTTGGACGAGTCTAATGGTGATTACGAAGGCAACCGAATTTTTCTTCTCAACCTTAAAAATTACTGAAGGTTTATACTTTTAACATGATCCCAGCAGCACCTCGAATTACTTCAAGAGAAGGTTGACTGTGTTTTCTCTCTGGCGATCGGTGTTTACAACCAAGTGTAGGCAGCGACACTTTACTCCTATATGACACATATTTATATAACTCAAACGTTATTATAGGGAAGACTTGAAATAGACGACCCTAGTTTTATTTATTAAACGAGCAGTAGAGACCGGCGTTGCTCGGGTGTAATGAAAGCTTTAAAACTAATCCATGGTCCTGGAGCTCAGACTCTTTAGACGTTGGCACGAAAAACTAAAAAGCAATACTTGTTTCCAGTTAAAGCGAAACCGTAGACTGTAAGAAAAACGAATGGATGTAAATCAAATTTTGATTTCCTGGTATCGATAACAAATAAGATTTTTCGTTGTAACGTGAATCTTGAAGGCTAAATAAGTCCTCTGAGTAAATGTTATCATGGCTGAGACTAAGAACTACAATTATACCTACTTAGAGTCAAACCCGAATGAAAAACTAAAATAAAAGAGCTGAAAAAATACAAACATACAGGCAGATAAACAGACACATATACAAACATCTTGCCTTTTATATATATATGTATATATTATCAATTTTCTGCACTATTGTAAAAACTGCAACCTTGAAGCTTGTGAATATTGTTTCTTATGTCTTTGTCTATGAGTCTATCAAATTTGATTACAATTGGACCACTCGTTCTATAATCCGATTTTTTCGATTATCGATTTTCGATATTTATCGGTGGTACCTCGACACAAAACCTAGCTAAGAACACTCGCAGACGCTTATAGTACAACTGTGTAAATTTTCAAGAAAATCGGTTCAGCCGCTTCAGAGTCTGTAGGTAACGGACACACGCACACACATACACACACAGACAATGTTCCATTTATAAATAATTTTAGATAGTGTATATTACGTCTGTGGACATGCGCATTCAAGAAATCTTAAAGAAAAGGTGTTCGTCGTCAGGGATGGAACCTGTAAATATTGCTGAAAACATTCTTTTTTCGAAACTTGAGGAATGGTGCTATAAAATCACAAAGAATTATACCAAATAACACAAACCACTTAATTTGGGGACTTTTGTTATCGATACACACAAAGCAAGAGGGTACTGCCACTGATGCGTAGGGGACTACATAAGAGTTTAAAAGTTTAGGCAGGAGGAGAACGAAGAGAAAGACGAACCAGTTACAGGGGGTGTCCGAGAAAGGGCAAGAGAAGGATGGGAACACAAGTGTGAGTACTGTTGTGAAGGTAGAGAGAAAGGAAAAGATCAAGATATACGGGGTGATGTAGAAAGAACTGGAGTCAAGTGGATAAGAGATGGAAAATGACATTGCATTTAAATTTCTGGAGGTTGTAGCCATCAGGAAAGCAAGTATACGGAAGGGAGTTCCACAGGCGGGTAGTATGAGAAAAGAAGCTGATGGAGTAGAATTGTCGGCTGCACGTTCAGCGTGTATTTCATTTGTTTTGAAAACTATGGAAAAAGACTGACCGAAAATCGCTTTCATTCCTGAAGGTCAGTCAATTCGAAAATAAAAGATTGAAAGTTCTAACTTTGATATTCAATAACAATTCAGTTCAGCGCTTTGTTTTCAACGAAAGATTTCTTTATACCTTGCTTGACGAATGTGAGTTGCGATGCTGTGGATATCGGCTCGGGACGAGAAATTAGAGATCCGAGTTCGAATTCCGGTTGAATACGTTACACTCACTTACACGTAAAATCGCTTCTCCCTCCAGCTATGGGCTAAATAGCAGGACATATTACGCTCTCTGTCGTTGATTTGCAACCAGTCTACCGCAGAAAGTAATGGCAAACTGCTGTGGGAAAATCTTCTGTTCAGTCAGTCATGTCTCTCTCGTGACATGATTGCCCAAGCGTGTATTACTCAACTGACTGAATAACATACTTAACGTTTTGAAGGCATCTTTTGTTATTCCAATGTGCTTTTGGATTTCCTTGATATATTTTCTGTCTTCTAAAATACTACGAAAATATTCAAATTTTTGTACTTGAACGTTCGTTTTTAACATCGTAGTACAGACATTACATAAAAGCAAATTAGAGGCGAATATTGAGAGACTTAAAAATCAATCCTCGTTTGGTTTACAAGACGATTGTTCGATAATCAGTGAGTAAACACCAGTTCGATTGAATGCATAAAGGTTGAAGAAGTTATACGATATTTGAAAAATTAATGTTCCGTTTTTGGTTCTTGACCCTGAATTATTTTGCGTTCGGTATCGTACATACCAATCTAATAATCTAATAATCGGTTCCAAAATGTCGGAGATATTAATTCAGGTTTTGACCCGTATTTGTCGATTAGATACGATCTTTCACTAGCATTTCTTTAGATGTTACAACCCAAAATTTAGGATATCATATTTTACAAGCAAGTGTTCAGTGTATCAGTCAATTAAGTGCCGTATGTGATACACGCTTGGGCGATCAGGTCTCTTTCATGTCCCGACCGACATAAGATTTTTGAGCAGTAAGTCTCTGTTTCTTTCTGCGTCAGACGGGTTGCCAACTAAGGCTATAAAACCTAGTACGTTCTGCTATCTAACCCATAGCTAGGAGGAGAAGATATAGATCCTTACCTTTCCCGTGGTTATTTGTGCATAAATGAATGAAACGAACTCGACTGGAATTCAAAATCGTCACTAAGATTTCTCATGCCGTACAGATATCCACCACACCATAACGCACGTTTAGGAGTTAGTGATTTGGTAAGATAGTGTTTAGGACAGTGATTGTATAACCTGGTGTTTAGAATAGCCTTTAGGGTACAGGATTTTACTACTTAATATTTAAAATAGACAGTTTTTATGGTGAATGATTCTTCAAGCTAGTGCTTAAGCTATAGAATTTTACAAGTAAAAATTTTAAGAAAAAGATTGTACAAGATAGTGTCTTTGGCATAGGATTTTACTAGCTAATATTTCTAATGTTCACCATATACAAGACCCAAGAAGCACTCAATTTAGAGAGTTACTAACCTAGGGCTAAAAAAAAAGTTTCAATCGAAAGAGAGAAAGGTAGGTAAAATAAGAACGATGGAATAAAGAGAATGTAAGAAAATGGTCTGATATTGATAGAGAGAAATGGACTGAAAGAGAAATGAAATATAAATTTTGTTAGAAGCTTTAAAACTTTCAATGCAAAGTAATGGATTCATATCTTTTATCACAAACTTGTTTTTATCAGTTTATCTATTGATTACAATCTGGATTACATCTATCTATCTATCTATCTATCTATCACACGTTTCTTTTTATGTGTCTCTTCATCACAATCTTGTTTCTATCTCTAAATTACGTTTTGACCTATCAATCAATCTATCTAAATTACGTTTTGACCTATCAATCTATCAAAATTACGTTTTGACCTATCAATCTAGCTCTCTAAATTACGTTTTGACCTATCAATCTAGCTCTCTAAATTACGTTTTGACCTATAATATCAATCTAGCTCTCTAAATTACGTTTTGACCTATCAATCTAGCTCTCTTAAATTACGTTTTGACCTATCAATCTAGCTCTCTAAATTACGTTTTGACCTATCAATCTAGCTCTCTAAATTACGTTTTGACCTATCAATCTAGCTCTCTAAATTACGTTTTGACCTATCAATCTAGCTCTCTAAATTACGTTTTGACCTATCAATCTAGCTCTAAATTACGTTTTGACCTATCAATCTATCTATCCACATTACGTTTTGACCTATCAATCTATCTAAATTACGTTTTGACCTATCAATTCTCTTTCTCTATCGCTCTCTATAACACTCTGTAAATTTCCAAATGATTCAGTAGTATGTTTCGTGGCAATATTTATATTCGTTCAAAGTAACCAGAAGTACTCTCTGCGTTCAATACTAAATAGATTAAAACAAAAATGCGATAAATATATATACCAAAACAATAGATAGATAGATAGATAGATAGATAGATAGATAGATAGATAGATACACTCCTGGTCAAAAATTTAAGACCACTTAAAAATCTTTAAAAAGAAATTTTTTTACAGATAGATTTTAAACTCCTCCCACTTAAGGTTACCAATACTACAATCTAAAAGGTTATGGAAACAAAAAGCTACATTCCAAACATTTTATTTAAGTGGGAGGAGTTTAAAATCTATCCATAAAAAAATTCTTTTTAAAGATTTTTCAGTGGTCTTAAATTTTGGATCAGGAGTCTATCTATCTATCTATCTATCTATCTATTGTTTTGGTATATATATTTATCGCATTTTTGTTTTAATCTATCTAGTATTGAACGCAGAGAGTACTTCTGGTTACTTTGAACGAATATAAATATTGCCACCAAACATACTACTGAATCATTTGGGAATTTACATAGAGTGTTATAGAGGGCGATAGAGAAAGAGAATATGCTTGAGAGAAAAAGAGAAAAAACGAATAATACAGGCAGAGACACGTGCTATAAAAAAAGCAAATAAGAAAAATATATCGATCTATAAAGATAATGAAAAAAAATTGAGAAAAACTTGCGAAAGAGAGAAAACTATAGCCAGGTAGCAACAGAGACGTCTTAGAGAACAGAAGAGAAAGAAAGAGAGATAGAGAAAAATACTGAGAGAAGGTTTCAGGAAAAGAGAACGTGTGTGCGTGAGAGAGAAACTTACTTTATCATTTCAATTTAAATTTAAGCATATTGACCTTGCATTTTAGGCCGTTAAATTCGGAATTGTGCAAAATCAATACAACCGGACAAATTAGCTAAAGAAGAAAAATGAATGATTGTCAGCAAAGGAGACAATCTAAGTTGCGATTTAAGCATCAAGGACATTAATATCAAGCAGACGCGTAAATTTATCTGCGTAGCAGACGACTCGTAGGCAAGAAATGTGCTTCTACAGAAGGATGCTGAACATACCAAGATGCAAAGGACAAGAAAAAAAGAAAGAAAGAAGAAACAGTCGATGGAAAGTGTAACGGAGAAATCTGAAGGTGTACAGTAATAGAGAAAGGTGCCTTTTAGAAATTAAGCAATGTATATATCGGCTCGGAAGGAGAAACCTGGGAGCCGAGTTCGAATTCCAGTTGAATTCATTGCATTCACTAACGCGCAAATACCCTTGGGAAAGGTATTAATCCGTCTAATCCTTCCAGTTATGGGTTAAATAACAGGGCATCTTGGGTTCTATAGCCTTGGTCGGCAACCAGTCTACCGCAGAAAGCAATGGCAACCTACTGCGGGATAATCTTCTGCCCAGTCAGTCATGTCTCTTTCGAGACATGATCGCCCAAGCGTATATCAGGTATGACACTTAACTGACTGATATACACAATCGGGATATACTATGAGAAACAAAGAAAAAGTGTTTAACCAATCTGTAATATTTATTTCTCTCGATAGGAATTAGTGTTGGACAATTTCCTTGCAGATGTAGAAGAGACTCGACGCAACGGAGGTGTGATTCTCATGGCGAATGCTGACAATAACATTGATAGAGAACAGGAAAAACAATGATGATAAGTGTTGTAGAGCAGCTGACACCTCTCTAGCGTTTTCAAAAATGAAATGGCCTGTGGACAGAAATAGCTATATAAATAAAAATTAATTGCGGTCAGGATTCGCACCGTCATCGACTGGATTTTTGTTGGTGTCGGTAATTCTGTTTGACACGTCAGACTGGTTCGAGAATGTTGTATTGATTTATTTTTAACAAGCGTTTGACCAGTTTTGAATTTTTATATTATTTGCTGTAAATTTTGTTTCTACACTTTTGATGACTTGATATTTTTATTTGTCAGTTTTCTTTTCCATATTTGTTTTCATTTTCATTTTTTTTGCAACAATCTCTTTTTAATATTTGTTTAATACTCTCTTTTGCATTTTGTATTTTGTTTTGTTTCGGACACATGTTTTGGCTTTTGTATATTGTGGTGATACCGACCGAGCAAAAGCGAGCTGACCGGATGTTTGCTCTATAGCAACCAAAAAGCGAATGAATAAAAATCATCTTCGCGCAGGTGGATTTGCGCAGATGTTCTGGTTGAAAAATATAAATTAACCAAATATCAAATTTCCATTTCGCGAGCCTACGCGAATTTTATTTACCAGCCAATGGGAAACCCAGAATCAAATTCAAGTATGAAATTCCAAACGAGCTTCTGATCCAAAAGGCAAATATAAAAAGCGGAGAAAAAACATCGTTAGAGAGACGGGAAAACGAGAGGAGAAGAGTGTAATTAATATCCCCTTGATTTAAGTCGAGCGGCTACTATGTTGACTTCTTTCTTTCTCTCTGCCTCAAAAGTACTTATTGACCTCGTCAAAGATATTCCTCAAAGTACTTACTGACTTACTGACCTTAGAAGCGGCAACTTCAAAATGAACATCCCCCCTTACCTACAAGACGCTTCCACATTCTTAAGCCTTTTATCTCTTTCAGCATTACATTATTTTCCATGAACACTTTAACCTCCGTTGGACTTATATTCAAGTATTATTTTAATTGTAAAAACATTTATTGATATGTGTATATATATAAATGTTATTTTATACTCAAATTGCCTTTCTTGATTTTATAATCATTTTATGAATTATAGTGGGCTATCTTCCCACAAGGCCGAATTCCGTTAACCTGCACGGTATACAATTACCGTTCATTAGAACGGAATCCTGCTACTACTAAAAAAGAATAAATAAGATAAGTATACCCTCCATAATATTTTATTTT
Organism: Ascarosepion bandense; assembly: GCA_037127315.1. Taxonomy (NCBI): domain Eukaryota; kingdom Metazoa; phylum Mollusca; class Cephalopoda; order Sepiida; family Sepiidae; genus Ascarosepion; species Ascarosepion bandense. The sequence continues at coordinate 1,390,265 of JBBBDQ010000993.1, read as the reverse complement.
TGCCGTACATATGAAAAACTGAATTTGTAAGCAGAAAAATACAAGATGGCCGACCAGAATCGGTCCATCGTGAAAGAGCTGTTCTCCAGAAAGAAAGACCCCACCACCTTACAAGAATGAGACTAACAAATCATTTCCGGAAAAAGAAAGAAAAAAGGCCAAAGAGGGTCCCTACAATTGGAAAAAAAAATACTTCCCCTGCAAGAAATACGGAATTAGACAAAAAATATATAAGCAAGACGAGTGAAAGAACCGGTGTAGCGGTTGGGAAGTTACACTCTATTTGGACTTCCCTTCCCAAATCCATCGTCAATGTGGAAGAGTTCGTTGAGAGATCGAAGAAGTTATTGTCATCTGATTACTTGGTAGACCTTGACGCACAAGAGCGCATTGCAAAAAGAACAGTGTCGGCCTTTGTGCTCGACAAGCAATCGCGCAAAATTTGTCGAAGCACAAAAGGTGCAGTGATGAAATCAATGATTTCCTAGAAGGTTGAACTCCATCAGATCGGGAAATGTGTTGGGTATTTCATGTGGGACTTACTTTTACCCACGCCCGAGGACTGTGCGGATATGACCTCCCGTGATCTTATCACAAATGAATATATAATCAGCACAGTATAACTAGGATGGAGTAGGACCCAGGTCACAGTTTATACGATTGCTCACTATATTCTCGGTGAGCACTTAGGAGCGTATTTGAGGCAGTATAGCCCAAATGTAAGTGCGACTTCGGAATATGAGGTGGGTGAGTAGAATTTCAGATTAATGATCGACCGTATAGACTTCAACTTCATTACAAACTGCTTAGAGATTGGCGGGAAAATACCCCGTTATCGTGACGAAGAGAAAACCAACATGTTAGAAGTGTGGGGTGATTGGTCACCTTTCCTCTTCATGCCCAGAGAAGAAGTCCTTTGGAATCCCGCCAGGTGCCAATCCCCCTCGAACTAAATCTTCTTGTTCCATAGCGTCTGTAATCCGCTTACATGCGGCTGGCACCGGTGGTCAAAACGTCCGGGTTAGGTCTCTTATAGAGCCCACATTGCCTGTGCAAAATAAGCGAAGATGCACAGGAATGACAAGTCGTGGGTAGAGTAGGAGGGAAGCCCCGAGCAGCGGAATCTCAGTTTCAGATGGCTCATAAGAACAAAGCCACTAACAGTTCTAAGGGTGAAGGCCCGGTCAGCTATGCCAAAACATTGTATGCTCAACGACGAAAATACGAACCAGGATACAAGAAATCGCTCAAAATAAAAGAACTAGAGAAAGAACTACAAAATAAATCTGTCGGTGAAAACTTTCAAAATTAAAACTCTTCCTCTCGTCACCAACTCACTATCTCTCTCTAAAATGCCCCACCCCTTAAAAAGTCACACACGATCAGTCCTCTGACAGAGTTTCACGTCTTTCAACCTCAGCCCCTTTATATAAAAAACAGCAAAAACTTCGGAGAGGTTCACTGACCCCAACTCCTCTAAATGTGTCTCCATCCAAATAGGTGTCCACCCCTCTGCATTACAGTCCCCTTTTGCTCAGTTTCTTGTTCCATCTCCAGATAAATCTCAATCAACAAATCATTAAACCAAACAGGCAAATAATCCCATCAAGTGAGGGCAAAAAAGAGAAAAAAACAACGCTCACAAATACCATTTAATACCAGCGAAGATATTCCCGGGTCAGAGTGAGAGAGCCTGACAATATGAAAACCAGATACAGGCTTTGAAATACCTGTTATCCATTCAGAAATTTGTCGACAGTCTCGTCGACAATCCTAGGAAATTTCCTAACGCTCAGAGAGTTCTATCAGTGATTAGGACTGGCTCGGGGTCTCCAGCAGGTGTAGGCTATGATAGATGAGGCCTTAAAGGCATTTAATGATATTAAGCTTTCTGTCATAATAACAGAAGACGAGAAAATCCCCAAGCTAAAACAATTTTGCTCAAGGAGGGTCCCTGTTTTGTTCACCCCTCTCTATATAGAACGTTAAAATTAACGTTAGATATCGGTGGTCTCGCCCCTGATGGTCACACTGATGATGGAATAGGCCAAGGATCAATGGGCGGAGCTGTCGGTATCCTCTTCCGATCATGTTTAAGACAGTTGCCCAACCTTAGAGGTACTAAAAATGGCACTCTTCTTAGCTAGCTTGAATGTCCTGGGTCTGTGGTCGGAGTCTCGAAGGGCTAAAATCAGTCCCGACCTTCAGTGCCTAGGGGTGGATGTTTGTGTAGTACAAGAGGTTTGACCTCTTCTCAGCATGTTATGATGTCCGCTATAGGGAGGTCTCTTGGCTGATTTAACGTTCTTTGGATGATGTGTGTACGGTTGTCTTCGCGAACACGGCGATCAGGCTTTGTGTCTTTGATGCTTTCATAAAGGAGCAGACATTTCGTTTAATTGGGGGTTATGCACCCAACGCCAGTAGTGAGCAGTCGGCCTTTCTTCGGTGGATCGATCCGTTTTGACATCTCGCCGCGTAGTCTTAGTTGGTGACTGGAATCGATCCCGATATAGAGCACAAAGATACAAGGTCGGGTACTAACAACCCGGATGTAAAACCATTTCGGGACTTTATCGACAGACTTGATCTTAGGAGAGTCGTCTAGGGCTCTTATGCTGTCTTAGTTTTAATAGTATAGTTTATTCGGATTATAGGCTCGTCCGGGTCCGTCTAAACGTATATAAGCCTAGGATTAAAATGGCTGGCTATAGGAAACTCAATACATTGTCGATCGATGAGAAGGTTTTTCAGGAGTAGCTCTAACTAACTCTAAAGCGGGAGTTGACAGGGATTGTGGTTGGGAATAAGTGATTGTACCACCTTAAGTCAAAAATTAGGTCGTTTGCTGCTAACTATAATGAGCGACTCAACCAAGATAGATTCGCAGCGCAGTTGGCACAAGAATCTAGAGTAGAAGGTGCCATCAAATCGGGAGATAGTGGGGAAATAGTCGCAGCTAAGGCAGAGCTGGCCTCCTTGCTTATCAAGAAAGATCAAGCTCTGGTAGTTAGACTAGATTAAAAAGAATGTCTTCCGAGGCCACAAATATTATTCCGAATATCGCAAACCGATACATCGCTAGCGTCACATTGCCGGATGGCTGTACCGTGACCACAAACGATGGAATATGTGAGGCTTTCCGATCATATTTTCAGGATCTTTTACCGGGGAGCCAGCTCAGTTTGACACCTACTTAGCTGACTTTCCTCGCCTTGAGGCGACTGAAGAAGCTGGGTGCTAGTGTCTGATAGCAGAGGCGGAAATCTAGGAAGCGCTGAAGCTTGTCGCTCGAGCAAAGACTCCGGGTATGGTATTGGTGGTCTTACCTACGAACTGTACTTCAGGCAGTCGCACGTGTTTTTCCCTCTGCTGGCAGTGATATTTTAAACAATGGATGAAGAACGGGAATTTTTCCCGATCGCTTTACCAGAAGTGTAATCAAGCTGCTTCGTAAGGACAAACACGGAGGGGATGGGATTAGTACTTTTTGGTCCTTAACTATGTTGAATACAGAGTTACAGATTTTGGTCAAGGTTTTCGACAACCGCTTGCAGACTGCCCTACCTATTCTGATTGACCCCGAGAAGACTTGTGCTGCGTAGGCTAGGACTGTTCAGGACAACCATATTTGTACGTTTGACTGGTGTCAATTCCAGAAGCTCTCAATGATGTTGCGGCAAAGACTATTTCCCTGCTGACATCAGATGTTAAAACGCATAAGTTTGTCAGTGTCATCAGGGAGACTATAGAAGAGGCCCTTAAAACCTACAAATTGTCCCAAAGATTTTGGCAAAACAGCCGCGACATATGTAGGACTTACTACTTGGTTCTAAGGAGGAGGTCAAATCGCTGGCAGGAAGTATCCTGCAAAGTAGAAGCGTGAGGCTGAAAACCGAGTGCATGGATAGTCGGCGTACTCGGATTGTTGTCCACGGCGTACTCCTGGACATTTCAGATAACCACATGGGTGCATTTTTTCCCAAGTTTGGCTCCGTTGAGGAGGTGTCTCCTATTGCTAGTAAGGCAGAAGTAGCGACTGAAGTTTTTTGACTTCAAGTAACACTGGATCGACCGAATTTCACGAGTATCCGTGAGATACTATTATGTCGTTCTAGAAAGCTTTTTGTGGTGGTGGAGTGTAGAAACCCCCACTGTTGAACTTGGGGTGCAGCGTGGCACGTATCAAAAATGTGTCTCCACAAAGAAGATAAAAGCATCACCGGTAACGCAAGTTACATCAGTAGTAGCGGTGACTACAAAGTCAACAACAACTGATGAAATGAATGGACTGAAGTAGTAAGGAGGGGCAAAATAGCAGCTAACCTTCCTCTGCAACAGGACACTCCACCAGAAAGGACGCCAGCTGCAGGAAAGAAAAAGCAGCCGTCTCTTCAAAAGGAAGGGCACAGAGAATTACAGCAGCAGAATAAACCGGTAGAATGAACTCAAAGGGAAGACAACATGGACACTACTGAAATGCCACCACATCATCCGTCTTCACTAAAACAGGGAAGAGAAGATTAGGAGGAGGGGAAAAACTTAAAAAAAAAGAATTGAAAGTAGATCGATCAAGCACAGACTCAAGAGAAGGTAAGGAGTATTTTCTCATCCTCTTCAAGAACCTCTTTAACTCCCCGCCCCAAATCCCCTAAACCATCTAGCACTACACAAGAAGAAAGAAAAGAGTCATATAAAAGAAAGAAAACATGTAAAGTGAACAGGTAAGTCCTTAAGATTGACCTGTCCCCACAGAGGAAGGCCCTCTTGAGGCTATTATATAAAGTGTCCTCAGTGGACGGAAAGTCTGTCGAAGACCCAAACAACTTCACAGACGTCACCCGGAGTAATAACGGTAATACGAAACACCGGAGGAAATTTAAGAGTGTGGCAGCAGCTATTCTGAGTCCAGGACACGTTTCTTAAAATCCGGATGGCCCATATAGGGACACCAGAACTAAAGAAAATAACATTAGCTTAAGAAAACCATCTATCACCAGTGACCCGCTCCCCAATGTAACCCTCACCAAAAAAAACTATTTAAATTGTTCAGACTGTTGCCCTCCTCTCTGTTATCATATTTACGACGATTCGGTCATTGTACGCTTCAGTCCCTTCCTGAAATTAGAATTTCACACTGAACTCTTTATTTTTTTCACCAGGGTAGATAGTTCTCATTCCCCCTGCCATGTCTCTTCCGGATATTTCACGTTCAGTTATTTTTCCATTAACTCAGCTTTATAAATTTTTGTTAACCTTTGATGTGACCAGATATTGAACTCATAACTCTGTGTGTCAAGTCACTAGATTATTTAAACTAACATTTTCATCAAACTGGCCAAACAAATAAACAAACTGTTGTACATGGGCACTTGGTCGTTAATTAGTTAGAACATTCTTCTTCTATGTTCCCTGTTCTTTCAGGACGTAGGTGATCATGGCTTTTCATGTCTCTCTATCCCTGGTGGCTCTTAGCACGCCTTTTTCTGTTACACCATGCAACCCTCATTTCATCATCCACCTGATTAGGTCCTTCAAATATGTTATCCGTTGCTTTCCCCTGCCTCTTTTTCCCTTTATCTGGCCTGTTAGTATCAGATTCTTCAATCTCTCTTTCCTCATTGCATGTGCCAGGAACTTCAGCTGTCTCTTCTTGAGGCTCACTATGAATTTCCTTTTTGTTTCCATCATTTCCAAAACCTCATCATTGCTCACATGCTCGATCCATGATATTCGCAGCATCCTTCTGTAGAACCACATTTCAGTTGCTTCAAGTTTTTCCTCCATCTTTGAGTTAGAACATTAGCTTTGCAATTATTAGAACTGACAGAATCCAGAAAGAAGTCTAATCGGCCTTGAAGTCGATTTTTTCGAAACCTACAACCTCTTTGCCACAGTTGGAAAATACTCAGACGAGCTACATTAGTAGTTTCAACCTATTCAGATCTTTAGAGTGAGCACACGCTATACGACAAACAAACGGGGACGAATCCCCTCCATTCGTGCTGTGGTCCTAGGGCAAAGAATATGGCTCACTCAGTTTCTTACCGAGAACGGTTACGTTGTAGAACAAAAATCCGAGTGTGTTTTTTCTAATCCCTTCAATCTCTAGACGGGAAGTGGCTAACGTCTAGGGTCAACTGACTTACGGCCATATCACGTTGAGAGATCGGTTCTAGTACGATTAGCGAAGGTAAGCAACATCGAGCCTGCTCAGCAACAAGATTAGTGACCGATAGGGAATACCGGTGTGCTGGTGATGTAATGGATAACGGTCCGGAATTAGAGATCGGAGTTTTCGAATATCCAATTCCATATTCACTTAGAAAGGCATAAACCCATATTCCTCCAGTCATGTGTTAATTATTAAGACTTGTATCGGTAAATCATTATCTGGCTTTAAATAACCTGCAAAAGGTTGATAAGTTGTAAAACACAAACATTCAATCAATATAGTCTCAAGCGTTATCTATCGTATATACCCCCACAATCTGCATGCTATTCCTCGTCTTAAATCCATAGAAAACTGACTCTACATTGAGTGGCTCTTTGGTCTTGAAAAAAAGAAAAGGGAATATCATGAGCAATATTTTATTTGTACGTCGGAAGGAAACAAACAGAATCGTTTAAAATCCAATGCAAAAAATAAAACGAATTTCTTCACATTTCGAGCTGAAAAAAATGAAAAGACGCATCCATCTCTGTATTGTTTGAGAGAATACAGAAATGCGTGAAGAAATTTCTAGGGGTTAAAAAATGTGCTGACGCAGCCGCCGTCACATCGTAAAAGAGTTTTCTCGAAGATCAATGAGCAAAAAGAAATGTCACGACCAAAGGTTGCATTTCTAGGAAATTGAGAGTAAAAAACAAAGTTATAGATAGAAATGATTTGAGGTTTTCGAGATATGGCTCCAGAAATATGGTTTTACTCAGTAATATATCAGAATACTAACTCATTTTCAGAGACAGATAGATATAAATAAAAATATATATATATATATATATATATAGAGAGAGAGAGAGAGACTGATAGATATATTTATAGAGAGAGACTGAGATAGATAGATAGATAGAAAGATAGATAGATAAATAGATAGATAGATAGATAGAGACTGAGATAGATAGAGACTGAGATAGAAAGATAGATAGATAGAGTCTGAGATAAAGAGATATAGACTGAGATAGATAGATAGATAGATAGATAGATAGATAGATAGATAGATAGCTATGAAATAGATAGATAGGTACCGAGATACATAGATACTAAAATAGATAGATAGGTACTGAGATACATAGATACTGAAATAGATAGATAGGTACTGAGATACATAGATACTGAAATAGATAGATAGATACTGAGATAGATAGATACTGAGATAGATAGATATTGAGATAGATACTGAGATAGATAGATATATAGATAGATAGATATTGAGATAGATACTGAGATAGATAGATAGAGACTGAGATAGATAGATATATAGATAGATAGATATTGAGATAGATACTGAGATAGATAGATAGAGACTGAGATAGATAGATATATAGATAGATAGATAGAGACTGAGATATATAGATAGATAGAGACTGAGATATATAGATAGATAGAGACTGAGATAGATAGATAGATAGAGACTGAGATAGATAGATAGATAGAGACTGAGATAGATAGATAGATAGAGACTGAGATAGATAGATAGATAGAGACTGAGATAGATAGATAGATAGAGACTGAGATAGATAGATAGATAGATAGAGACTGAGA
>JBBBDQ010000993.1:1347500-1380000 GCA_037127315.1 Ascarosepion bandense | reverse complement strand
AGATAGATAGATATATAGATGGATAGAGACTGAGATAGATAGATAGAGACTGAGATAGATAGATAGATAGATAGATAGATAGATAGATAGATAGATAGAGAATGAGATAGATAGATAGATAGATAGAGAGAGACTGAGATAGATAGATAGATAGATAGAGAGAGACGAGATAGATAGATAGAGACTGAGATAGATAGATAGATAGATAAATAGATAGATAGATAGATAGGTAGATAGATACTGAGATAGATAGAGATTGACATACATATGTATATATATATATATAGAGAGAGAGAGAGAGAGAGACATAGAGAGAGAGATTGACATAGATAATGTATTCCCTTTTGTCTCTTCAGATATGACCTTCAAACGCAGTTTTTACTGCCTCTTCTTTCGATATAACCTTTCAATTACTTTCAAAAGACGGCCGATTTCTCCTTTATATTTCTTTCCACGTCTACCTTAAATATTAAAGTCTCTCTATTGAATCCATTGCTCGTTGAGCTACCAAAAAGTTGATTTACTGTTCCGTACGAGACAGTTTTTCTCTCTAGAATCTAAGATCCATATCTAGGAGTCTAACATTTGTCCATGTTTACAATATTGCTGCCACAGATGGTCCCGGGATCCTGCTATCTACTTTTTGGCAGCTGACCTAGCAATGAATTCAATAGAAGGCTTATAATATTTCGTGTAAACTTGGAAAGAAATATAAAAGGAGAGTTCAGCTGTCCCATGAAAGTCGTAGAAATGTAATATCTAAAGAAGAGGCGTTAAAAAGTTCGTTTGAAGATCGTATCTGGAGGGATAAAAAGGAATACATTATCTCCACAGCAGACATATTGACTTATCTAGGTTTATCCATGAATGCCGTCGCGTGATTCAAAGAAGGTTCTGCCGTAATAAATTAATCGAATTATTTGCAATAATTAAATTTTTCCATATTAGCTAAAACATATATAGATTACTTTATGGGCTACAATTTGACATTTATAGCATGTACGGATTTGGAATATTTAATCGCTTTCGGAGACGTACATTCAACTCGATAGGAAACATCTGCTTTCGCCTCACACTCACTCTCACACACACACATATATATATTTTCTTTATTGAATTTATTGGTCCAGGTCGATATCGACAATCAAGACTGATTATCAAATTTAGATAATTGTTAAAACTTCCTGATGCGTCGATTTTCTTTCTGAACTAATTGCTTTCAGTGAACCAGACGATGATAAATTGCCGAGAGGAGGCGCTGTGATAATCGCGACAAGAAAACGATTGCATATTTAATGGAAATAACGGCAAAAAGAGAAATTTAAAATAAACGAAAGATGCCAAGATGTTCAATACAGTTTCTTGTACGATGTTTAATGGATAGAATGACTTAATACCGATTATACGGTTATCAATAAATAGGTATAATTATTTATTTCCTGGTTACATCTGTTAAAGAGTTTTTTGTATCTCGTTAATGCAGATATTTTAAAATTATTTTTATGTTGAAATAAATGATTTTCTTCATTAGATTTAAAAAAAGAAAATTGGTGCTCAATTCAGGATATAGGTTATCATTGCTCTTTATGGCTTCTTCGAAACTTAATCTCGGCGAGCTGATTAAACAATCTGCGCCGACAAGCGTTATGTATATCTTTCCCAGTATATCATGTCCTTTTCCGTCTCATAAACCATTAGGCTTGTAGAGGAACCACATTTACCACAACCATAGAAGCTGTAGTGAGATTAGGGCAAGAGATTATGGTGATGCACATTTGAATTCAAAGCTTTCTTTTTAGTTAATTTGTCACCTCAAGGCAAGAGAATCTCGTCTGTTCAGCTGTGAAACAACAACTGGAGGAAGTGAAGTAGAGAGAAGGTTTAATATTTATGAAATTGGTCTTACGTAAAAATAACCGAACTCCCTACAACTTAAAGGTTATTAGAATCATCAGAAGTTTGAAGGTTGTAAGAAAAAAAGTATTTCGTTGGTATGTTTAAGTAAAATTTTATTAACGGTACAGAATAACGTCAATTGGTAAGCGTTAAATGTTCAATGAAAAAATGTACGTATGTAGTTAATTGAATCCAGAGTTTGTAGTTGTAAGTAACAGTTCTAGTTGTAAGTAGCAAAATTTCTTTTATGCAGAAGTAACAGTGTTCCTTTCCTTTTTTATGGTCGGCGAGAAAGTGAAAAGGAAGGTGAAGCAATAAAGGAAAAAAAGTATTTATCGAAGTTAATTTTTAGGGTCAGTTGAAGTATCTTGTTGTTATCGTCGTCTTCATTGTTGACAGCGAGAATGATGAGAAGGAAGAAGAAGAGATATAAGAAATCAGCACATGAGAAAGAAGAGAATGAATGTGTGACAGGACCTTATGTTCGCGTCAATGGTTTGAAGTTTATGTCACATTTTAGCCTCGTCGTCTCTCTGTTCCCATCTGAGTAACCGATTCGACTTTCTTTTAGATCGAAACTTTTTCAAACTGGATTGTTAACTTTTCTCTCAGTTTTGCAAATCCCTTCCTTTTATTGGTTCGAAAATTAATTTAATATCGGATTGAGAAATTTGGCTTAGTCTTTTTTTTTCAGTACGAAGTCAAACCTTTTCGTAATTGTCAAAATCAAATTTTACACAGAATTGTTAAATTTGTAAAAAGTGAAAAGAATAGAGTTACTTTTAATTCTGTATTCACCACAGAAGAATGATTCATGCCTTTTTCAAGGTTAGGTTAAGGGTTACGGTTGCAATAGAACTTACTTTTACTTAGAAATTTCAACAGTAAATTATGAGATATATTTGCCAAATTTAGTGCGACGCATAAACTCATGAAACTAGGATATCAGTTTTCGCTAATTCATTTTCTGGCCGACAAAGAAAAAAAAGTGAGATGTGTACTTCACCTAATTTCATTCTTTAATTTAAATTTCATTTTACTCAGTAGATAAGTATTCAAATATGAATTTGGATCTCTGCGTTAAAGTGTCTATTCAGACTTAGTATAAGTCGCAAGCTAATAATCACCTTCTCTCGTTCCCCACTAGCCTAAAGTCCCATAAATCTAAAAGTCTAACTTAATCCCACGCTCGATCGACACATATATAAATTAAAAAAAAAAGTTTTTCTTTTTTTCATTATGTATATATGATGTTACAACAAACTCACTCTATGGTCTTGTGAATGAGACGGGATTTTAGTAACAGGATAGGACGAAAAATAAAACTTACGAAAACGGAGGAAGACCGCTCAAGTAGTCAACGGTTAGCAAACTAGAGGCGGGGTCTCGATAAATCACAGTGGAGAATGCAACGGGAAGCCATTCCACTATTATTCCCAAGAACAATCATCGCCTTGAAAGATCAAAATATAAAAGCTACAAGGGATAGGGAAATGTGCAAGGTTATGATCGCCTACATTTTGAAGAGACACGACATAGAATAAGAAGTGAATATGTAATGAATAACGGGTTGGAATGGGAAATGGGAGAACCGAGTTCGAAATCCAGTTGAATTCGTTGCATTCACATACACGCAAATACTCTCGGAGAAAATATGAATCCATCTCTTTTCCCTTGAGGTATTGGTTGAATAGCAGGAAAGATTGGTTTCTATAGAGCAACCAATATACCACAGAAAGAAATTGTAATATAACAATCTGGCCCCACCCGAGGAAGTGATGCAAGCGATGGTGTTTTCCATCCGTGAAGGGGGCGGCGAAGCGACAAGACAGGTGTTTGTGAAATACATCCTGTCAAGGCCGGAGCGGATGTCATTTTGACCTTATTTCCGACAGCGGCGGAAATGGCTACAGAGGCAAACAGATCAGGTGCCTCTTAGAATTACGTGGGCGTGCGTGGGCGAGGCAAAAAAAAACCGGAAGGAAAGTCCCGGTTCTAGAGGACTATATAAAGACCTCAACACACGGATTCGCCAGTAGCAGAGAACGGCCGGTGGAAGCAGAGAGAGACAACACAGGCAGACTACACTCCCGTCAGCCATTCTATATGAGCCCTCACCCTTTCCGTTCTCTATTCCACACAGTTCGTCGTCATTAATAAAAATATAACCTTATATTTTTATATATGCGTGTTTGTTGTTTTGTCGTCATACGGCGATATATAACAAAATAACAACCTACTTTAGAAAAATATTTGTCTAGTTAGGGATCGAAAGAGAAATAATTGCTAAAGCGTATATCGCGTATGTCAATTAGCTGATTGATATGAAGATCTCATCAGTCGAAATGTCACTAGAACAGTTCCTTTTCACTAATGGAGGATCTTCTTCATGAGTGATCATGTTCCAGGTGTTGCCTTACTTACTACCGTTGGCCAATTACGTGTTGGTGAATTTGAGTTTTGTTTAACGGCATATCAACCTCTGTGGTTTATTTAATGCAACAAAAGGCGGGGTTCTAAGGTATTTTTTAAAATGTTCGGTTACAGTGAGAAGGTTGATTTAGTTAGATTTTAATTATTTTTTTTTGTGTTTATTCTTTTTTATTTTAGAAAACTGAAAATGTCTTTTAGTTCTGTATTCAAAAAAATGTTTTGTTGAGATTTTTCTTTGAAAAATGTCTTACGGTAATAATGTTTTCTTTAAAAATGTATTGTTGGTAATATTTTTCTTTCAAAAATGTATATTTTTCTATAAAAGTCTATTTTTATGAATATATTTCTATAAAAGTGTATTTTTATACTTTCATAATGTTTTGACCCCAGTTTTGGGGGTTACTATTTGCCCATAGCTGGGACCCTAACTGGTGCTACCACTTCGGGTCAAGGTGGACCTGAGAACAACAATGATTAAGAGGTAGTTCCATGCTCATCACAACCTCCAAATCAGAGGCTTTGCTGACGGATGCAGTTTATTGTCATGTCCAGAAGCTACATGTGTTGGTGAGGCTACTTAGCATAGAGTTTGAGGTTTTGAATTCAGAGTTATACTTCTCAAGCCTCTTTCCTAGTCGGACACACTGTATGAACCTTTCGCAAGTATATTAGCACGTAAGTGAACGTTAGAAACCTAGCAGGATTTCGAAATCGGCTTCCCAATCCGAGGCGCTATCTGTTACTATATGCAAGTACGTCAACAGTTTCATTACCTAGTCAATAAGTTAAGTGCCATACTTAATACACGATTTGGTCGATCATGTCTCCAAAGAGCCATGACTGACTGGGCAAAAAATTATCCCGCAGTAGATTGCCATTGATTTCTGCGCTAGAGTGGTTGCTACTCATGGCTATAGAACCTAATCTGTCCTATTATTTAACCCTCTACTGGGGAAAGAGGCGGATTAATACCTTTCCCAAGGGTATTTGTGCGTAAGTGAATGCAAGGAATTCAACTGGAATTCGAATTTGGCACCCCGACCTCTCGTTCCTAGTCGATATCCACTGCACTACAACGCACAGCCATTTCATTACCTAACGATGCCATAAAACAACAGATATTTGCTAGCGTAAAATATGTACCAAAATAACTGCGTCATGTTACTCTCTACGTCTGCCCCATCAGAACATTTGTGACGAAGTTATTTGTATGAACAAAACAGGGAACCTACGTTAGGTCGAGATACCAAGTTAAGACCGATAACATTGTAGATTCTTATTTTGTCAAGACTCCCTCGACACATATTCGAAGCATCAAACCCGGCCTACTTTGTCGACTGAGACTTCAGAATACGTTGACAGTACCTTTGCAGTACTACTAATGAGCGTCTTTTGTATGATAATAGATTACATCCGGCAGAAAGGCCTGATTGCTCTCCCAAAATCTACCCTTACACGAAGCGGTAGGGTCCCAGCTCTGGGAAAAAAGTTAACCCACAAACTGGGGTCAAAACACTATGAAAGTATAAAAATACATTTTTAAAGAAAAAATACCAGCAATACATTATAACACCAAATAAACATTGAAAAGTGCTATTAACAATGGTAATTCATTATTGGTTCATTTGTCGATGGCCGCTCGTCAGTTAGGACATCATGCTGTATGTGTTATTATTGTTTTTCAACAAAAAAAACAAAAAAACAAAAAAAAAAACAAAAAAAACAAAAAACCAAAAAAACCAAAAAACAAAAAAAACAACAAAAAACAAAAACAAAAAAAACAAAAAAAACAAAAAAAACAAAAAACAAAAAGAACAAAAAACAAAAAGAAGAATTGTAAAATAAACAAACAAATCCGAAAATAGATTTAACACATTGGGACTTTTACTCTCTCAGGAGAGATAACGTGGTATTCCGCAGTATAATTCTTACTCAACTGCACGCTTGAACGATTGTGTCCCGACTCACATAAAATGAAGGTATATTTATATTAAAGACACTCGTTAACTGATCCATGTTCTAACAATAGTCATAAAACCTTTGAATCTGATACATGTAACTTAAACTTGGTGAGCTTTGGTACTGGAATCATAAATCTACAGTCTTTTTGGCCTTGATGTCTTCTTACCTCACGCATCCGTATAAATACTCGCATACGCACACACACCTATGTGCAAACATGGACACACCCATACACACCTTAGCTTAATGTAACTATCGATGTTTTAACAATTTCAAAAATTGAACTTTTAATCTGATATATGTAACTTAAACGTGGTGAGCTTTGGTACTAGAATCAGATTTATTTGTGGTCTAAATAAACTACAGTCTTTTTGACCTTGCTGGCTTCTTATCACACACGTGTATACATACGCTCATACATACACACACCCATGTGCAACCGCACAGTGCCACAACATTTATTAAAATAAGCTATTACCAGATAATACAGTTCTGAAACGAAAACAAAACAAAAACAGCAGCTATACATTTTGCGAAAATAAATTAGTAAAGCTCAAAAAATATTTAATTTCGGCATTAAATTACCAATAAGAAGAAGATATGCCTCTAAACAAAGAAACGAACAAACTTATTCTAAAACTCTTTTCAGTATTAAATAACTCATTGAGATTAATATACCGTAAAACAAAATAAACCAAATCAAACCCGATTTGACAACAAGCCTAATATGCATAAAAGAGCATTTAGCAATATTAAATCTAGGTAGCCTACATCAATAATTTCGTTACCTAATGACTTAATAAAATTATTTACACAACAAATATTTGTATCAAAGTAACTGCTTCCTATGGCGAACATATTGATTCACTCTCGTCTATTTCATGTACGACTTTAGCTAGATTCACATAGTCATACAAAATATTCTAGATTTTGTCAGCAGGTTAATACTTTGATCATAACAAACGTTGGGATTGTATAATGACAGATGGCATGATATTAGTGAGAGATGGAATTTCTGCGCGGAAAAACCATGCCTCCAACTGTGTCAGATAATTCAGTCGCTCAAAAAGGAAAATGGCAGTCTGAAACTGTCAGTTCCACTTCAAATCATAAGCGGTGATATTTCGGAAATTGTCGCAGAAGCTGAAATGAATGATTAAGAAAACGAGAAATGACAAGCAGGACTTCAAGTCAGAGAAAAATAAGGACAAGATGAAATCGTGGAGACAGACTGACATCTCATAATATAGAACATAGTGGTGAGAATTTATTCAGTTAGGGCCGAGTTTTCTGTCCTTTTCTAAATTGAAAAAGAAAAGACAAATTCTACTAATTTTTGTTTGGCTCACGATAACAGTTATTGAGCATTCAGTGACTGTCGAGTTTTTAACTGTTTCTGAGACTAAGTTCTTTAACTATTACATTACAGCGAAGAAGTTCCAGTACTTTCTAAGTTTACTAATGCACGAGGTCAACACGAAGATTGCGCCTCGCCAGATATTCAAACAGTTAATAATAATAATATTAACCGTTTTATTATAAGGAAAGAATCGACATTCATTGTCCAAGAGTGAGTGCTACTTTCAATGGAAATTCATACCCCCCCCCAAAAAAAAAACAAACAAACAAACAAAACAACAACTTTCTATTCAAACAATATTTTCAGGAAAATTGGTTTCTCAGATTCACTGTTATAACTCTTTCCTGTATTGATGGTGGGTGCTTTGCTAATCTTTTGCTTGAAGTCGTGTGGAACGGCAATTCTCTTCTGATTACATGTGATATTCATTTTGGGTTTTGCTACTGCTGAAAATATTAATTGATATAGATTCTGTTACTCGTTACAGTTCTTTGTGGTTTTGTTGCGCCAATTTTTTACCATTGACCCGAGAAAGCGTTTATATACAGCTGACAGTTTATCTATTTTTGAATAGATTTGGCGCCATGCATGGCGTCGACATAAAAAAACAAGATTATTAAGAAGGTAACTCAAGATTTAGGTTATTTGTTTAGCAATTTGCACTGTTGAAAAAATTTAATTATCATCTGGAATCATTGTCTTTTAATCTAATAACAACTACTTGTACCGAGTGATAACTCGGTGTATTTTCACGTTATAAAATACGCAAGGGTATATTAATCACTATCCTTTGACTAACTAATGGTTGTCGGAAATCCATCGACAATCTCACCTCAAACAATACGGTCAAGCATTGCTGTACTCAGATCCTGATGCTTTGAGTTGACATCATGGATTTCTTTCGATGGTTGATAGAGACGTGGGTCACTAGCTCTACATTCTATATTAAAGGGTATATTATACTAAAATGTATATTAAATGCTCTCCCATTTCAGCAAGGCATATTAGGCGCCCCTCAATGTAAAAGGGTATATTTGGGATAAAGTTTGTGGTGTAATGGATATCGGATAGGAATAAGAAGTCGGAGAGACGAGTCCGAATTCCAGTTGAATTCGTTGCATTCACTTTCGTGCAAATTGGGTTCTATAGCCTTCTTAACCGCAGAAAGAAATGGAAACATACTTCGGCAAAATCTTCTGCTACGTCAGCCATGGATCGAAAGAGACACGACTATCCAAGCGTGTATCACGTATGGCACTTAACTGACTGACAGTAGTTGGTGTATTTCAAAATGTTGTTTTAAAGCAAGTTATCAGTATAGATTACATTAACGGTAACTACAGCAACTCTTAAACTGCAATACTACAAAATGACCCAAGTTGCAAATGAATGGATATACAAAGCAGCAAAAACAATATAACTTGAGCGAGACTACA
Organism: Ascarosepion bandense; assembly: GCA_037127315.1. NCBI lineage: Eukaryota > Metazoa > Mollusca > Cephalopoda > Sepiida > Sepiidae > Ascarosepion > Ascarosepion bandense. The sequence goes on along the minus strand of JBBBDQ010000993.1, from coordinate 1,370,913 downwards.
AATTAAAACTAGAGAAAAAAGCACTATTGACGTCGGCGCCTGAGATCATTCCTAGAAAAACGGGACAAGATTAAATGTAACAGAGGAGAGTTATGAAAGAAAAATTTATTCTTACATTTGAATTTCCCCCGTTATAGGCATTATTATTTCCGTGATATAAAAAACACCGTACTTAACGGAAAAGAACGGAATGGCCGAAGAAAAAGAGAATGACAAATATGGTTTGTTCTTAGAAAAAACTTTTATGCAACTAAAACATACACAAACTATATGTACATACATACCTCAGGCAAAGAATAGTTTATCCTATATATCTATACACCAAAGCAGAGTCTAAGGAGAGACAAAACGCAAGGATTTTACATATAATATAGAGATACTCCTGTATCTGGAGAAAAGAGGTTTAGAACTCCAGATTCGGACGGACCAGATCCATCTATATCCCAGGCGAGGACATATTCCACGAATGGAAAACAGGGAATCTTGGATTTTCCCAAATTGAGGATTGCGAGCTAGAGTTTCATTCTATATCTGGAAAAAATACATTCCCAAAAAGAAACAGCTCCGAGGACTTTTAAGCAGCTGGGGTAGATATTTAGCCATTCCCCGCGTCATAGGTGGACTGGGATAAAGAAAGCAATCTTTAGATTGTCTGCTGTAAAACGAAATGTATTTTTGCATGACACTTTTGTATAGAGCGATGTCACTAAGCAACTGTCACGAGACTTATCTCCACCAAAGGGAGATAAGCGCCTTCTTTATTTCTACAAGAAAAAGTAGATGAAAAATGAAAATGTAGAAATGAGAAAAGAGCGACAACAAATAATACCGAGGAATGAAGAAGAATACAGAACACTAAACATGGGAATTAGGCACAAATGTGGGAAAAAAAGAGGAATGGTTAAATAAAAGTGCGCAGAAATAGCAGCATTTCTGGTATGTTTTTGTATTTTTCTCGCGATCAAAATGGAATAATTCATTATTGATGAAGCATAGGCAGGGTGCAACGTACGTGCTAACTAAGGAACAATCAAAATTATAATAAGTGATAATAATTTTGATAGGAACAAATAAAAGATTCATCCTACCTAATCGGCTGTCAAGGGATAGCTAAGGGATGCGAAACTCGAAGAGTGAAACTGTCTAGGTGCCAAATAAAAATGCTTCTATTCCCCAAATTATCGAGATTCAGAACAGGCAATGTCAACGGATAATCTCAAATAATAGTCCACCTCGGTCATTATCTGCAAACTAAACGAATAAATAAATAAAATGGAATAGACTAATTAGAAATGGATATACGAGCAAATTACAACGATATCAATCAGTGAAGTGCTACACATGGTACACGCTTGAGCGATCATGTCTCGAGAGAGACATGGCTGACTGGGCAGAACATTATCCCGCAGTAGATTAGTATTATTATCTGCGGTCGACTGCTTGCCAGCCAAGACTACAGAACCCGATCTGTCCTGTTATTTAATCCATAACTGGAGGAAAGAGACGGCTTAATACCTTTTCCAAGGGTTCTTGCACGTAAGTGAAAACTGGGAATTCAATTAGAATTCAAACTCGGCTCTCTGATTTCCCACAATTGTATACATTGTTATTAAGAACACATTGAGTGACTCATTTTTTTTACATATCAAAACTTGCAAGTTAATTAAAGCCAGAAAATATTTTTTAGATTGAAATAATTTTTTGAAGATAATGGTTTAGAGGTAGACTTACTATTTAACCATAGCAGGGGGAGAATAGGAGACATTCGTACAATGTATTTGCCGATATGTGAACGTAAGACCCCAGTGGTAATTGGAAATCATCTTCCCAATTGACAGTTCAGTGCCATTGACCCTTACATTATACACAGGTCCAAGCTTAGAGCACCTGATAGATCCAAGTGGTTAGCCATCAAGATACTGCCAAGATTGACGTTGCTTAATTTCGGTGATGGTAGGTTAATCACCTGTAAGTCATTATAACGAACCCATCAGGAATAGGAATTCGTTACTCCGATTAACCATTCCGAACCATTAGCCATTACACCACCCGCAAGACAAATCTTACAGCCCCTGGTACCAGGTTCGGCGTTGTTTAACTTCGGTAATCGTACGGGATGTGATGTCTCTGCATGATATAGCTTTAACTTCGCTAATCGTAAAGGATGTAATGTACCTCCGTGATATGGCTTTAATCCTTCAGAAAACAGAGTCAACAATGAAACCTACCGAATATTGAAAAGAAAATATTCGAGCACCAGAAAAAAAATCTACATGCTAATATATTACCAAAAATGGAACGGAACATTTAAAAACAGGATTGACTAATAGAAAGTTTACTGAAATAGAAAAAAAACAACATCAAAACAGAACTAACAGATTAACTTAAAGTATTAATAAAATTTAAATACCATGATGTTAAACAGAAAACACACAAGTCTGTATGATGAATAGTAATAGAAATAAAAGCTAAGTATTGGAAACAGACAGTTTAAAAAAGTTAAACAAATGAAAACAAACAGCTGTTGCTCTGAATATCCCAAAAGTGCTTTACAGGGTTTGGTATGCTGGGTTTCTGCGCAAGCTAAAGGGACTATAGTATAACTAGGCATTTGTTTGATTTAATCCAATCGTTCCTATCAAATCGTGTAATAAAGGTTGTATGAAACAGGCAGGCTTCTAGATCTTATCATACGAATGCTGGTATATTACAAGGCTATATCCTAAATTCTACGCTTTTCCTGATCTTCATCTATGATCTTTCAGATATAATCAGTTCCTAAATAAGCATCCATGTAAATGACACAACCGTTTACTACCGTGTCAATAAAAAAACTGGCAAGGCTGACCAAGGAAACCTTGCTGCTGCTCTTGGAAAAAAAACAAAAACGAAAAAACAATCTGTGGTGGATTGATTATGAAACGGCTCGTAAATTTTAATGCTTCTAAAATGAATCTGCTCTCTTTTAACCACCGCAGGGAAACCTTCCTATTTCCATCAGTTTAGTTAACCCAAAAAGCAATACTGTACCTCCTCGGCCTCACCCTCTCAGCCGAACACGAGTGGAACGACTACATCAAATCAATAGTTACGTCTTCTCTAAGAAAGTTTGGTCACTATGTTGGGCCACGAAGTTTTGGTTGTCTTGCACAATTACGAATCTACTATTCGTCCTTGCATTGAATATTGTTGCTATATCTGGTTGAGTGCTCCTGCTTTTCTAATTAAAGTTTTCGACAAAATCCAAAGGAGTATCTACGATGTAATCGATCCTGATTTGGCAGTTCCACTTCAGTCAATTTCTCACCAACAAGATGTGGCTTCTCTCTGTCTTTTCTGCATATATTTTTATTGTTTCTGTTCTAGCAGATCGCTCAATAAATTCCGGGCCTAACTAATAAAACAACAACTTTTAGGTAAAATTCGACACTGTCTTCTGATATGTTCAACGTCTCTGCTATCTTACGCAACTTCAATTTATGATCGGCCAAAACGAGTTTGAAGATGTTTTGATGTTTTCCAGGACAACTACCGATTTTGGGAGACCTGAGCGTTCAGCATCATTTGTGTCTGTACGACCTCGCAGTAAGTTTCCGTTGCTTTCTGCGGTAGACTTGTTACCAGCGAAGGCTATAAAATCAAAACTGTTCTGTTATTTAATCCATAACTGGAGGGAAGAGACGGATTAATACCTTTCCCAAAGGTATTTGTGCACTCCCTGGTGAACCGAGTAAACCAATAGGTACCACCATTTTATCATCAAAACAGTCAAAATAACCGCCTCTTCTTTTCTATCGGTTTTTATTTTAATCACACTTCCCGCCTGTTGAACTCCCACCCGTATACTTGCTTCCCTGATAGTTACATTCTTCAAAGATTTAAGAGCAACGTGAATTGCCAACGTTTTTCTCCTTGATTCCCATCTTTTTCTTATCCTTTCTCTGACATACCTGTACCTTGATCCCCATTTGTTCCGCTCTCCTCTCACTGTACCTCCCTGCGCACCAGCGGCATTACTGCCTTGCTTTGGATGAAGCGATTATAAAAAAAGGAAGAGAATTCATAACATGTAAGAAACGGGAAATAACTGGAAAGAATAAAATATATCTAACCGAAAAATTGTTAAAATGGCGTACATGACAATCATTGAAATAATAAACGAAATTGACGTTAATATAACCACACTAACAGATCGCTCAATAAATTCCGGGCCTAACTAATAAAACAACTTTTAGGTAAAATTCGACTTTATTCATCGACATAGTTTCTTCTAGGGAGATACACTGATTCAAACTCGTCTCTACTAATTCGATCCTTTTTTGTAGAACGATTTGTCTTTGGCCTCAAAATACGTCGTAGTTTCCGATATTCTTCATTAGAGCCAAATGTCTTTATCTAGATCATTCGTTTGGGGTCTGCAAACAGCCAGCCGTCGCTGCGGACGATTCCTGGAGACTAGGGTGGATGAGAAAGCAATTCGAATTGCAAAACATGTAGTTTGTCAACGTTGCGATCGACTTGTGATACGGTGAGTTGTCTTGGTGAAAGATCACTTTTTTCTCATTTGTGGCCGTTTTTTTTTCCGATTTCTTCCTTCAAACGCACCAATAAGGCTATATAATATTCGATATTGATGTTTCTTTCTTTCTCATAGTAATCGATGAACAAAATACTTTGCGCATCCCAAAATACGCAGGCCAAAACAATACCTGCTGATGTTTGCGTCTTTGGTCGCTTTGGACGTCATTCACCAACTGCTTTTTCACTCAGCTGACGCCTATTTGACTCAGGAGTGAAGTGGTGGATCAATGTTCCATCCATTGTCACATATTTACGCAAAAACTTGTTGCGTTAAAACATTTTGCAAACAACGCTCCGAATCGTCGACGCGTTGTTGTTTTTAATCGACTGTAAGTAAACGCGGCACCCACTTTGAATACAACTTTCTCATTGACAAATGTTCATACAAAATGGTGAATACACTGTCTTCTGATATGTCCAACTTTTCTGCTATCTTACGCAACTTCAATTTACGATCGGCCAAAACGGGTTTGAGGATTTTTTTATGTTTTCCGGGACAACTGCCGATTTTGGGTGACCTGAGCGTTCAGCATAATTTGTGTCTGACGACCTCGTTTAAAATAAGCATACCACCTCTTAACCGTTGACTGTTGTTTCCGACGGAGCAGGGTCCTAATAATACTTATCAAGCCATTGTTTTGCTTGAACAATATTTTCTCTATCAGAAAGCATTGCTTTATAAATACGAATTTCAGATTTTTTCATTGTTTTAAAAGTTTGCAACAGTAGCTTCACTTAACTGTAATTTGTAAACTAATAATCTCATTGGGCCCAAATTTTGTCACGTGCCATTTGGAGGTTAGTACTTCACAAAATTATATAGATTTTTTATTAGAGGCGCCATCTAGATGTCAGGTCAGGGACATTTTGAGTGATGTGTTATATAAGGTAATATAATATGGAAATAGCATTAAAAATAGAAGAAAATTAAAGCTAAACTATCGAATAAATAATATGAAAAGTGAGTTAAAGAGATTAAAGTTTTACGAAAAGAACTCAATTTTAGATGAAAGATCAGAATGAATAAAAGTTAAAAACGAGATAATATTAAAAAGAGAGAGAGAGAGAGAGAGTAAATAGAACGAAGAAAAGGAAATGATGTATCAACTATAAAGGAGGCAGTAAAGCAACGCATCCTGCTAAAAAGACAGAGTAAAAAATAAAACAAGAGAAATTAAGTAAATTTTACAAGTACTGCCACTAGTATCTATATGCCAATCTAATAGCCCGTGTTTATTTTTATAGTCGGGGCATCAGGGAGATAAACTCATCAGAGCAAAGGCCTTGAAAATATGAAAACTATAGAAAAGAAATTCCATCACTTGGGGAAGTACAAAAAATTTGGAATAAATATAGGGACATTGATAGTTTTGTAAAAAGTCAGTAGAATCAATTAAACACACTGATTAAAAGTAATTAAATAGATTAAGAGGAATGATGCTGCATAGTCATTAATGAGGAACAGTTCAGTCAGTTATGTGCCATTCGTAATACATGCTTTGGGCGATCATGTCTTATCCGCTGCCTTCCTCTGTCTCTTTTTCCTTCTAACTGGCCAGTCAGTATCAGGTTCTCCAAGCTCGCCTTCCTTATTGCATGTCCAAGAAAATTGAAGGCTAGAGAACCAAAACTGTTCTGTTATTTAACCCATAACTGGAGAGAAGAGACGGATTAATACTTTTCCCAAAGGTATTTGTGCGTAAGTGAATGCAAGGAATTCAACTGAAATTCGAACTCGGTTACCTGAATTGTCGTTCCGAGTCGATATCCACTGCACAACAACGGACATCTTAATGATGAACAAGTTATGAAATAAAAGGAATGGAATCTCTACGAATTGATGAATTATCTAATTTTGATTGTATTTATATTCATATACAAATTATTAGCAAATTTGTTTTTCGATGTTATCTAGACCAAATGTTTGATGATCCGCATTATTTCAATCTGTGTGAAACAACAACATATTTGTGCAAAAAACACATTTTCATCTGTCAAAGAAATTAAAACTCGGTGCCGGTTTCGGCTTCAAATAAACACAACTCTTCGTCTTGCAGTTACGCCATTGGAACAGAAAATCCACGAGCTTATTTCAAACAAACGAGAACAAATACCACACTAAAAATGTCTAATACTTGAATAAACATCAAATTTTCAAGAAACCGGAAAAGAGTTCTACAGGCGAGAACATGAAACTAGGAAAATAGAACTTACGGTTACCTCTCGATATTTCAATAGTAAAACGATGCAACTGAATAAAGTAATCTTCTTCATACGCCGTTTCATTTTAGAACGTTGGCGATCATAGACTTCCACTTGACTCTGTCTCTTGTCGCTTTCAATATTTTTTTCTTGGCATCATTTCTATGCCCCAACAAGTAAGTCTCACGCTGCTTTTCCCTGTATCTCCTTCCATATATCTTCTTCATCTGCCGTGTCTCTTTAGGACGTTGGCGATCATAGACTTCCACTTGACTCTGTCTCTTGTCGCTTTCAATATTTTTCTCTTGGCATCATTTCTAAGCTCCGCTCCGCCATTCATTTGCTTAGACCTAACAAGTAAGTCTCACGCTGATTTCCCTGTCTCTCCTTCCATGTATCTTCATATGCCGTGTCTCTTCAGGACGTTGGTGATCATTGACTTCCACTTGGCTGTTTCTTATCGCTCTCAATATTTTTTCTCTTGATATCTTTTTCAAGCCCCTCTCCGCCATCCATTTGCTCTGACCTAACAAGTAAGTCTCGCGCTGCTTTCCCCTGCCTCTTCTTCCATATATCTTCTTCTTCATCTGCCTTGTCTCTTCAGGACGTTGGCGATCATTGACTTCCACTTGGCTCTGTTTCTTGTTGCCCTCAATATTTTTCTCTTGGCATCATTTCTAAGTCCTGCTCCGCCATCCATTTGCTCTGACCTGACAAGTAAGTCTCACGCTGATTTCCCCTGTCTCTCCTTCCATATATCTTCTTCTTCATCTGCCGTGTCTTTTTAGGACGTTGGCGATCATTGACTTCCATTTGGCTCTGTTTCTTGTTGCCCTCAATATTTTTTCTATTGGCATCATTTCTAAGTCCCGCTCCGCCATCCATTTGCTCTAACCTAACAAGTAAGTCTCGCGCTGCTTTCCCCTTTTTTCTCTCTGCTTCCCTCTAACCGATCTGTGAGTACCAAGTCCTTCAGACCCTGCTTCCTCATTACGTGTCACAGAAATTCATTTGTTTTTTTTTGATGTTAAGTATGAATTTTCTTCTCGCTTGCATCCTTTCCAACACCTCATCGTTGCACACGTGCTCTGTCCATGGTATCCTCAGTATCCTTCTGTAAAACCACATTTCTGTTGCCTCAAGCCTCTCCTATTATCCTTGAGGAGATCGTCCAGCATTCACCTCTATACAGAATCTAGTAGAACGCAATCGAGATATCAAGGACAAGAGCTAATTAGAAGAATGGCTATGGAAATATTCATAGAAAAAAGACACGTCACGGTGACTGTGGGCGAATCCAGTTCTACGTGTAATCATGGTGCTTGTTGCCACCACCTCGGCCAGGTACTTTGTATATGCTGTCGATGTCCAGACGCTTCTAACAAGCAATGTCTCGATTAAGCAGGTTGGCGAATAAATCTAGCTTTATAAAACGGTCACAGGAAATGTCAAGAAATCCCTTGAATTGAGTTAGGCCCATAAAAATGTTTTCTACCATCTGGTTCTTTCAGTTGCACAGACGGGTCTAGTTTGATACTAATATTCAAGGCACGAAAGCCACTCATAATCAAAGGTTAAAAAGAATAGAATAAAAGGTAAAAAGTTTTAAAAATGACTTGTGCGGGTGGGAGGGTCGGAAATAAGAAGTGAATATTATGCAAATATATATGACAGATAAAAAACTGACCCGAGATTTTTGGGTAGTTATCATAATAATCGGGAACTGTTATCTCGGGAGTTCGTTCTATAAAGTAAAAAGCTGTAGAACTTCATCTTTACCAATGGAATATAAAGGGAATATGGAAATTGCTATGAAAATAGAACCTTGCGTGATACTCGGTGTTGAAGAAATGTGGGAAAAGGGTCGAGTCCGCAGTTAATTTGTGGCTTCAATCTTCTATTGTGTTATGCTTAGACTTACTTCTCAGTAGCTGGGCGTCTATCTAAAAGTGTGTATCCACTATTGTAGTAATAACTTTTAGATAATAAAATATGAGGCCAGATTAATAACCAAATACATTAAAATATATAGTTGCAGCCAGGTATTGAAATCACAACACTGTCACTGGCTTTAACTAACGATTTTATTCATGAACAACGTGTTCTTGACGAGTTGAGTTAAAAGAAGATAACTAAGGCATCCGGAAGTGGCATGATTCATAGAACAAGAACAATCTACCGCAGTGACCAAGATAAAGTAATGTTCGGTTCGAAATTCCAATCATATGATGATGATCGTCGTGAATTTGGCAACACAGATGAGAACAACATCCTGAACAATATAGTGTTTGTGGGTATTTTGTTGTATGAAATACTATCACTGCTGGGTGCTGATCTCAATGCCCAATTTTTCCTCCGATATACCTTGGTAGTATACTCTTTTAGGTTTTGATTAATTTGTACATTACTTAAGTTATATTGAACTAATGTGAAGGACTGAGTGCCCACTATTGTTGAGCACTAGTAGCTTTTAGTTGTATGCTTTTCGCTGAGGCTATACCGTTTCCCATATTATCGGCCGCTTTCTAGGCATGCTCTTTTTTTTTTTCTTGTGTAGGTTTGTTTCCCAAGTAATCGTTATTTTCGGCATTATCATGTTGGCTGTATAGACATTCGCCTATTTTTGCCGGTTTGTGCATATTATATAAATATGTACACATAAGCTACCCACGTTGCAACATTATAAGCAAAATGTGGCCAACCATTGTTACATATAGCTTATATAAGCTATCGCTGTGCAAAGTAAATCTCTTATACGTTAAATTACGGCTTATTCAAGTCCAAACTTCGTCAACTAACATAGGAAAGTGGGTGTGTGCCTTTGAGGTTTTGTTCTGAACGTGGATTCTTCATCTGGCGAGAAAGACAAGATTCTCTCAGTCTTTCCTCTGAAGCGTAACGTTTATATATCTATCTGTCATCCAGTTACCTCACGGGTGTACTTCCTAAACGCATCTGGATAGACAACCTACTTACCTGTCGAGATTCTGCACCTAGTTGCTGGAACATTATCTTCCGACCCGCTGTTGTGTTTCGCTTCTCTAAGGTTCCGGTGTAAAACTGCATGCAAAGTTTTATTTAGAAGAACCTATCTTTCATCCTCAGCAACTCCCTGAATTTTAGTGGCTTTATCGCCTTTCTTGTGCGGAAATAAATGACCAAAAACTTCTACCAAACAGTCCCTCTCCTAGTGGGGAGGTTTACAGTTAATCCGTGCAACTTTAGGTGTCTTGAAAATATCAAGGAGACTTGAGGACTTTTGGCCTTAGTTCCATAAAAGCAGTGAAGCTCCTCCCTAAATCAATCCCTGTGCCATATACCTCGAGTGTTATTCTGTGGTGAAATACAATTAAGATGCGCCACTTTTATTTATTGCTGTTAAATACTGCAGATAATCAACATTGTTACCCTCATAAATATACTGTACGCTTTGATGGGTGTTTGAACCCAACATTTAGTTTCTGGGATTTAAATGCTGGGTCGAATATTTATTAATTTTACTTTCGTAATTAAAACTTTGGCTGTGAAAAACCGCACATTCCTCGTCGATTGATCAAATATTTTATTTGAACTGTGAATCTTCTCGTTGAATACGATATCCGGCAATTAAACCACCATTTTATAATCAAACTGAACAGTAAGAGAACGGCGTAATCTTGCACTTCGCTAATTGCTTTCGCGACTTTGCAATCTTTAGGAAAATTGTCAACCGCTCATTAATTTCCATCATTACATTTAGCAAGGTTAAATTAAAACCAGACAAAATTTGGGTATCTAGCAAGGATCGAACTCTGGACAATGTAGTAATGGCTGAAGATTAGCTTGCACTTAAAGTAAGGCGCGCCTTCATTGTCGGAAACGATTTAATGAGGCCAAAGATCAAAACAAAGCTTCCAAATTAAGCTTTACTAGCAAAATACTCGTGTAAAATAGCCCGGTTTTCCGACTTGGATTTTCTGATTAGTCTTAATTTAGTAATTAAATAAGATGCTTGTGAGTTTCACGACTAAAAATACTGGAGCTTAACAGCTGACTTTCTTTTGCGGTATATCAACATCTACATATTATTTAATGCCGAAATCCACATATTTTTAGCACATTTTTATGGTTTCAACTAAACATATTCTGAACGCCTTAGACCACATGGTCCTGGGCATGACGGTAAACTTCATCCGGCAGCAAGGCCTCTGATTTGGAGGTTGTGAGGGGCATGGAATCACCTCTTAATTGATGTTGGTCCCAGGTCCACCCTGACCCAGAGTGGTAGCACCTGTTTGAGTCCCAGCTATGGGAAAAGAGTTAACCCCTAAACTGGGGTCAAAATACTATGAAAGTACAAAAGTACACTATTATAGAAATATATACATAAAAATAGACTTCTATAGAAAAAAATATATTTTTGAAGGAAAAATATTACCAACAATAAATTTATGAAGAAAAAATTATCACCATAACATATCTTTGAAGTAAAATATTATTCTCAGCAAAACATTTTTGAATACAAAACTAAAAGCATTTTCAGTTTTCTAAAATAAAAAAAAGTACAAACAAAAGATTTTAATTAAAATCTGACTAAACCAACCTTCTCACTATAACCGAAAATTAAAAAAATTAACTAAAAACCCCACCTTTTTGGCATTAAATAACCCACAGAGGTTAATATGCTGTTAAAACTCAAACTCAAAACTAAACCACAAAATAAAACGTATTGGTGGTTATTCTGTTATAAACTCTATATTAGGTAATTATTGCGGTAAATACGTATTATTAGTAATCTTTTTATATAAAAATGTATTGCTGGTAATTTTTTATATTTCATCGTGTTTTTTCTTTTATAATCTTTTAAGCAAGAAACGACCGCCATTGATGCTTAGAGGATTACAGGGAAAGAAAAAATAAACAGGGTACAGAGATGCCGAAAAAAGGATAATAGGGGGATAGAATTTAGAGACGCAGAAAATGCTGTTGACATTGCATTTAAACTTTTGGAGATTGTGACTATTAGAGGAGCAAGGACACGGAAAGAAGTTCCACAGGCGGAAAGTGTGAAAAAAGAAACTGGCAGAGTAGAACTTGCTGTTACATTTGACTATTTTGATGTTAAAAATGGTGAGACCTAGTTGCCAATCTAGTAGTATGAGTAAATCCATATAGTCGGGGCACCAGAGAAAGAAGTTCGTCAAAGCAGAAGCCGTGAAAATATTTGTAGAAAAGACAGAGGGAAGCCACATTCCGTCGGTGAGAAAGTGACTGAAGTCGAGCTACTCAATTGGGATCGATTACATTGCAGATCCTTTTTTTTTTTTTGATTTTGTCGAAAATCCCGAGATGAATAGCAGGGGCACGCAACCAGATATAGCAGCAATATTCAATGCATGGACGAATGGTAGATTTATAAATGTGTAAAACGGATTTTGACGAGAAAAACTTTCTGGTCTGACACATTTACCCAACGTCTTAGCAGGAGATGCAACTATAGATTTCATGTAGTTCTTTCAATTGATGTCAGTTGAGAAAGTGAAGCCAAGGAAGAACAGTGTGTTGCTTTCTGGGAGACTAGCATCATCCATAATGATGGAAGGTAGGAAAATTTTCTCTTGCAGGGGTCCAAGGAAAGCAGCATTGTTTTAGAGGCACTAAAATTTACGAGCTACTTTCTACTCTATTTCATCATTGATACGATGCCCTTTTCAAGTGTAGCAGTGCGGTTTACTTTTCTTATTGAGATGAAAGTAAATGATTGCGTCATCTGCATAGATGCCTACTTGAAAACTGATTATACCAGGAAGATCATTAAGATCATAAAAAGCGTTGGATAGAACATTGAGGGACACCCGCGTTCGTATGAAAGCATCTGGAAGCTGGTCCGTTCAAAACGACCATCATTTTACATTTGATAGGAACGATTGGATTAAATCGAACAAACGACTAGACATACCGTAGCCCTGTAGCACGCGCAGAAGGCCAGCATGCAAAACGCTTTCGAGATATCTAGACCAACAGCCCGGTCTTCGCTGCTCTTATCAAGAGGCTTGTATATATATATTCAGTGATGGCCGTTAGCACATCAACGGTGGGGGAGGGCTTTACTATTTGCCCATCGCTAGAACACTAACAGGTTTTACCACCTCAGATCAGGGTGGACTTGGAAACAAAAGCTATTAAGAGGCTCTAAGTTCCTCAAAGAAAGCCCCCAATCTCTCGATCGAAGGTCTTACTGCCGGATTTAGTTTGTCGTCAAACGCTGGATCACGAGTTTAACAGCTTTGAGAAAATATTGCAATAACGCTCATAGGTATGAATGTAGGTTATTTAAAGATGTAAGAGGGCACAATGAAGATTAAAAATTGACAACATTTTCTATTTCATTGAAGCAGATGTTAAACGCATGTGAACATTATCCTTTACTTTTTCTTCATGTATTTATTTTCTCATTAAAGCCAAAACCACAACTGAAATTCCTTTTACTTCCTCCCTTTCTCACAATCAAAACATACTTACGGCCATATCACGTTGATTCACCGATTCCCGAAGTTAAGAAACGTCGAGCCTGATGAGCAGCTAGATGGGTGACCGACTGAGAATACCAGGTATTGTAATATCTGGTGTAATGGCATAACACTAAGAAAATGGAAATCAGAGAGACGAGTTCCAATCAGCTTCTTCTCCCCCACTAGCTATGGTAATTTTCTAAGTGTAGCTTAGGTGTGGCACAAGGCCGAAAGAATGGGACATCCAGCGAGGATCGAACTCACTACTCAGTCTTAATTCATCTCGAGAGATAAGCTTAGTACACGACGATGAAGTTCCTGAAATGATTTTCTAGGTCTAGCTTAAATGTAGCACAAGGCCGAAATTGTGAACCACCCAGTAAGGGTCGAACTCACTACTCAGTCTAGTCACTACTCGATGTAACGAGACATACTTGGACCCCATCGAAGGGCTTTAACTTCCCCGAATATGGGTTAATTAATATGACTTGTATCCATAAATCATTATTATCTCAAAGAAATAATGCTTACAATCTTTAAAAATATCTGGATTTAAACAAAGCTGGTCCGTTCAAAACGACCATCATTTTACATTTGATAGGAACGATTGGATTAAATCGAACAATCGACTATAGATACCGTAGCACTGTAGCACGCGCAGAAGGCCAGCATGCAAAACGCTTTCGAGATATCTAGACCAACAGCCCGGTCTTCGCTGCTCTTATTAAGAGGCTTGTATATATATTCAGTGACGGCCGTTAGCACATCAACGGTGGAGGAGGGCTTTACTATTTGCCCATCGCTAGAACACTAACCGTCGAAATTGTTGATAAACCGTCGAAAACGAATCAATCAGTGACAATCTAAACCACACCGTCTACTATTTATTTAAAGCAATAACACGGTGTAACGCATGTCCTAAATAATTTTCTAACTGATGAGAAAACAAGTAGAATTATAATACGCTATTTAATTTTGAGTGTGAAAGTGTTTTGTTTCCCTGACTCTGAATGTGTTTGGTCCGGAAGTTTTTCCCGTCTGAATCTATTCTGCACATATACAAATCTACCATCCGCCCGTGTATTGAATATTGCTGCCATATCTGGTCGGGTGCCCCTGCTGCTCTCCTTGGGCTTCTTGACAAAATACAAAGGAGGATCTGTAACATGGTTGATACTGACTTGGCAGACCGGCTGCAACCACTCTCTCACCGGCGTGAAGTGGCTTCCCTGTGCCTCTTCTACAAGTACTTTCATGGCTTCTGCTCCGATGAGCTTAGATCACTGGTGCCGCCTAAGCACGAATTTACACGAGATACTAGATTAGCAACTAGGTCTCACCCTTTTACAGTTACACAAATAAGATGTAACCGTAAATTCTACTCCAACAGCTTCTTTTCTTGCGCTTCCCGCCTGTGGAACTCCCTTCCACAAGTCTGCTTTCCCGACAGCTACAATCTCCAGGTGTTTAAATGTAGGGTCAATAGACACCTCCTATCACACTAACTCCCAATTATTCTCAGAACACTCTCATCTACCCAACCCTCATTCTCGGTATCCTTACCCGCCTATCACCCACCCTCTGACATTTCCTATATTTAATCATCCTTTCTCCAATCTATGTAGCCCCCTGCGCAGTAGTGGCAGTGACATGCCTTGCTCGGGGTGAAACGCTTATAAAACAAAAAAATAAAATAAAACCCTAGAAGGGAACTAAGTGATGCTTTTATTTAAAACGTCTGCTATTATTCTTGAGTAGCCCGTATATATTCTTCTTCCTCTATGTGCCGTGTTCATTCAGGACGTAGGCGATCATGGCCTACATCTCCCAGTCTCTAGTGGCTCTTAGCACGCTTTCTCCTGTTATCCCATCCAAACCTCGCTCTGCAATCCACTTGCCCAAGACCGTCAAGCATATTACGCTTTGTTTTCCTATATCTCTCTTTTCTTCTGTCTGACCTGTGAATATCAGATTCTCTACGTCTTTCTTCCTCGTTACATGTCCCAAGAACTTCATCTCTCTACGATGTTAAGTATTAATTTCCTTTTGGATTCCGTCCTCTCCAATACCTCATTCACGCCTTCGGATCGCTGAGTCACACTTTACGTATTCTGTTAGAACATTTCTCAGGTATTTAAATGTTTGCGTATACTTTGATTTTAGTATTCTCCGCATGTAGTTTTGCATTTTTGGCTCCTTTTTTTTTTTTTTTTTTTACTAATGACCATGCAGTCAGTTTTAGTTGTTGTAGTCTTGTAGTTTATTTATAATTCTTTATTTCCTTTTTTACCACTATCTGCTGTAGGAGGTGTTGTAGTTTCCTTTCATGTCTGCTGTCAGCACTGCATCATCTGCGTATCTTATATTGTTCCTATTGCGACTGCCAATGATGAATCCTGGCATGACATCGAAGGCTCTCAGAATTGTATCGCTGTGTAAGTTGAACAGATCCGGTGAGAAGACACATCCTTGTTTTACACCAATTCTATCTTTGTACTAGCAGTATAGCCCGGCTATATGAAAAGCTTTAAAACTAACCCATGGTCCTGGAGATCAGACACTTTGGACGTTTGCACGAAAGACCAAAGCGCAATAGTTGTTTCCAGTTAAAGCGAAATCGTAGACTGAAAGAAAAATGAATGGATGTAAGTCAAATTTTGATTTCCTGGTATCGATATCAAATAAGTTTTTTTTGTCGTAAAGTGAATTTTGAAGGCTAAATAAGTCCTCTGAGTAAATGGTATCATGGCTGAGACTAAGAACTATAATTATACCTACTTAGAACCAAACCCGAAGCAAAAACTAAAATAAAAGGGCTGAAAAAATACAGACATATTGGCAGTCAAACAGACACAGACACACATCTATGCCTTATATATTTATATATATTATCGATTTTCTGCACTATTGTAAGAATCCGCTTAAAAAACAAAAAATGAAAAAAACAAAGATCCGCTGAAAAACACATCCTTGTTTTACACCCATTCTATCTTTGTAAATGTATCTGCGGAACTAGTTTCTTGTCCGTATGCAGGTAGTTTGCTGCCAGTATTTCTTAATTACTTTTAAAAATATGTCTAAATTGATGAGAATTTCTATCAAGTCATTGTGGCGTACTTTGTTGATTACCTTTGCTTAGTCTATAAAACACAGGTACACGTTCTTCTTCATGTGTATTGCCTTTTCTGGTTTCTTCATTTTTATCTGGATGTCAAGAGATCATTTTGTCTTACCTCACTGTCGTTAAATTGAAATGCTTGCTTAAACGTTCGTTAACTGTAAACGGTAATCAAATGCAACGATCATTTTATTTCGATTTTTTAAACTTTGGGTAATATTTTAGAACAGCAATTGAGTAGTCACGTGCTATCAAATTATTTTCAACTGCGTTGTAGCAATCCTCCAATTCAGAAGTTGCACAGACTCAAAGATGAAAGATAAGCAGTACTCTTGCTCTTTGCTTTTATCAGTTTGATCTAAAAAAGAAAAATGATTATAACGGTAAATTGTTTCCTTTAGGGAGATGTTAATGATTAAACGTGTGACTTTACCACGTGAAGTTTCTTGTTCGAGATATTATCTCTAAATAACGTTCCACAATAGGGTCAACTGGTTAAGGCTGAAAGCCATTTGAAGAAATGATTTTAGGGAAACTAAAGGTTACACGAGACAGGGGATGACCAACATAGCTTTTGTTATATATTCTTTGGTTGCGGGGTATAATTTTGCCAAAAAGTGTATTTCGCACTAAGCGACGCAGGGCCGGCAAGATTTGAGGAAAGGTGGAGGCTGTTTAGAGAGTGCGACGACGAGGTGCAGGCTAGATTTTATTTTGACGAACAAGTGAGGTCGAGGTCTAACAGAAAAAGCACTCGAAATATGAATAAAATGCAAAATGAAAGTACCACGTGTCGAGCGAGGTTCGCCTATTTAATAAACCAGATAGACAGCAGCCAGAGAGTTTAGTTTTTGAGTTCAGATCAGACCGAGGGAAAGCCCGGTGAAGAGAACAGAAGACGGCGCAGTCATCTGCTGCTCTTGTATGCGTGTGTGTTGAACCTTGGACTAATCCTCACTGCACAACCACGTCACGGAAGAAATAGAATAAAGATATAATTGTATATTTTATATATACGTGTTGCTATCAGTTATTTTGCGTGAAAAAGAATACCATTTGGGTTCCAGTTTATTTTTGTCATAGAAGCATTATATACCAGAATTGGTATATAACACTTTTTAAATATCCAAAACAAGCGTTGAAAATATCCTTTATCACCTAGTGAGTGTTTGCCATGCAAGTTAAATGAAAAAAGAATTTATTGAATTTGTTCAAATATACAAAAGTCTGTTTCTGTTCGATGAAAACTTGTAAAACGCTAAAGATCGTAGATCAATAGAAATGAACAAATACTAAGAATATAAAGAAACATATCATATAAAGAAATCCTAAAAGGCTAATTCTAATAAAAATTATTTCGAATGAATCAACCAATGGACGGAAACAATAGTATTTTGTAAGTATTTATTCAAATATTTGTTAAAAGTTGATTGAGAAATGTTACACTCATCCGATATATACACATGATATTGTAATTCAAGATTCCCCTCTATTCCAATTGTAATTCAAGATTCGCATCTATTCCAATTCTAATTCAAAATTCTAATTCAAGATTCGCATCTATTCTAATTCAAGATTCGCATCTATTCCAATTCTAATTCAAGATTCCCACCTATTCCAATTCTAATTCAAGATTCCCACCTATTCCAATTCTAATTCAAGATTCCCACCTATTCCAATTCTAATTCAAGATTCCCACCTATTCCAATTCTAATTCAAGATTCCCACCTATTCCAATTCTAATTCAAGATTCCCACCTATTCCAATTCTAATTCAAGATTCGCATCTATTCCAATTCTAATTCAGGATTCCCATCTATTCCAAATCTAATTCAAGATTCCCATCTATTCCAATTCTAATTCAGGATTCGCATCTATTCCAATTCTAATTCAGGATTCGCATCTATTCCAATTCTAATTCAGGATTCGCATCTATTCCAATTCTAATTCAAGATTCCCACCTATTCCAATTCTAATTCAAGATTCCCATCTATTCCAATTCAAGATTCGCATCTATTCCAATTCTAATTCAAGATTCGCATCTATTCCAATTCTAATTCAAGATTCGCATCTAGTCCAATTCTAATTCAAGATTCGCATCTAGTCCAATTCTAATTCAAGATTCGCATCTATTCCAATTCTAATTCAAGATTCTATTCCAATTCTAATTCAAGATGCCCATCTATTCTAATTCAAGATTCCAATCTATTTTAATACTAATTCCAGATTCCCATCTATTCTAATTAAGATTCCCACCTATTCTAATTCAGGATTCCCATCTATTCTAATTCCAGATTCCCATGTATTCTAATTCCAGATTCCCATCTATTCTAATTCAAGATTCTCATTTATTCTAATTCCAGATTCCCACCTATCCTAATTCCAGATTCCCACCTATTCCAATCCTAATTCAAGATTCCCATCTATTCTAATTCTAATTCATGATTCCCATCTATTCTAATTCAAGATTCCAATTTATTCGAATTCCAGATTCCCATCTATTCTAATTCAAGATTCCAATTTATTCTAATTCTAATTCAAGATTCCCATCTATTCTAATTCAAGATTATCAACTATTCTAATTCAAGATTCCAATTTATTCTAATTCAAGATTCCCATCTATTCCAATTCAAGATTCCAATTTATTCTAATTCAAGATTCCCATCTATTCCAATTCTAATTCAAGATTCCCATCTATTCCAATTCTAATTCAAGATTCCCATCTATTCCAATTCTAATTCAAAATTCCCATCTATTCCAATTCTAATTCAAAATTCCCATCTATTCCAATTCTCAGTTCAAAATTCCCATCTATTCTAATTCAAGATTATCAACTATTCTAATTCAAGATTCCAATTTATTCTAATTCAAGATTCCCATCTATTCTAATTCAAGATTCCAATTTATTCTAATTCAAGATTCCCATCTATTCTAATTCAAGATTCCAATTTATTCGAATTCTAATTCCAGATTCCGATCTATTCTAATTCAAGATTCCCATTTATTCTAATTCCAGATTCCCACCTATTCTAATTCTAATTACAGATTCCCACCTATTCTAATTACAGATTCCCACCTATTCCAATTCTAATTCAAGAGACCCATCTATTCCAATCCTAATTCATGATTCCCATCTATTCTAATTCAAGATTCCAATTTATTCGAATTCTAATTCCAGATTCCTATCTATTCTAATTCAAGATTCCCATTTATTCTAATTCTAATTCAAGATTCCCATCTATTCCAATTCAAATTCAAGATGCCCATCTATTCTAATTCTAATTCAAAATTCCCATCTATTCTAATTCAAGATTCCAATCTATTTTAATACTAATTCCAGATTCCCATCTATTCTAATTAAGATTCTCACCTATTCTAATTCAGGATTCCCATCTATTCTAATTCAAGATTCTCATTTATTCTAATTCCAGATTCCCACCTATTCCAATCCTAATTCAACATTCCCATCTATTCTAATTCTAATTCAAGATTCCCATCTATTCCAATTCTAATTCAAAATTCCCATCTATTCCAATTCTAATTCAAAATTCCCATCTATTCCAATTCTCAGTTCAAAATTCCCATCTATTCTAATTCAAGATTATCAACTATTCTAATTCAAGATTCCAATTTATTCTAATTCAAGATTCCCATCTATTCTAATTCAAGATTCCCATCTATTCTAATTCAAGATTCCAATTTATTCTAATTCAAGATTCCCATCTATTCTAATTCAAGATTCCAATTTATTATTCGAATTCTAATTCCAGATTCCGATCTATTCTAATTCAAGATGCCCATCTATTCTAATTCTAATTCAAAATTCCCATCTATTCTAATTCAAGATTCCAATCTATTCTAATTAAGATTCTCACCTATTCTAATTCAGGATTCCCACCTATTCTAATTCCAGATTCCCATGTATTCTAATTCCAGATTCCCATCTATTCTAATTCAAGATTCCCATCTATTCTAATTCAAGATTCCCATTTATTCTAATTCCAGATTCCCACCTATCCTAATTCTAATTACAGATTCCCACCTATTCCAATCATAATTCAACATTCCCATTTATTCTAATTCTAATTCATGATTCCCATCTATTCTAATTCAAGATTCCAATTTATTCGAATTCCAGATTCCCATCTATTCCAATTCTAATTCAAAATCCCATCTATTCCAATTCTAATTCAAAATTCCCATCTATTCCAATTCTCAGTTCAAAATTCCCATCTATTCTAATTCAAGATTATCAACTATTCTAATTCAAGATTCCAATTTATTCGAATTCTAATTCCAGATTCCCATCTATTCTAATTCAAGATTCCCATTTATTCTAATTCCAGATTCCCACCTATTCTAATTCAAATTACAGATTCCCACCTATTCCAATTCTAATTCAAGAGACCCATCTATTCCAATCCTAATTCAAGATTCCCATCTATTCTAATTCTAATTCATGATTCCCATCTATTCTAATTCTAATTCATGATTCCCATCTATTCTAATTCAAGATTCCAATTTATTCGAATTCTAATTCCAGATTCCCATCTATTCTAATTCAAGATTCCAATTTATTCTAATTTTAATTCAAGATTCCAATTTATTCTAATTCCAGATTCCCATCTATTCTAATTCTAATTCAAGATTCCCATCTATTCTAATTCAAGATTCCCATCTATTCCAATTCTAATTCAAAATTCCCATCTATTCCAATTCTAATTCAAAATTCCCATCTATTCTAATTCAAGATTCCAATTTATTCTAATTCAAGATTCCCATCTATTCTAATTCAAGATTCCAATTTATTCGAATTCTAATTCCAGATTCCCATCTATTCTAATTCAAGATTACCATGTATTCTAATTCAAGATTCCCATTTATTCCTCTACATAGAAAATTCTATCCGTTTTGATTATGATGATAAACTGTATCCGGCAGCAAAGCTTCTGATTGAATGATTTTGAGGAGTGTGGAATCATCTTTTAATTTCTATTGTTCCCAGGCATAAACCTGATCCGGGATGGTAGCATCTAGTAGCGTCCCAGTTAATCCCAAACCCTGGAACAAAACACTATTAAAATATAGATATAGATTTTTATAGTAGGAACACCAGTAATACAATTTTGAAAAACATATTATCAGCAATATATTTTTCGAAAAAAAAAAAAAAATAACAGAAATACATTTCTGAAAAAAAAAATTACCAGCAATACATTTAAAAAAAAATATTACCGGCAATACATTTTTTGAAAAAAAAATACCAACAATATTACCAGCAATATATTTTTAAAAACGAAATATTACCAGCAATATATTTTTGAAAACGAAATATGACCAGCAATATATTTTTTGAAAATGAAATATTACCAGCAATATATTTTTTGAAAACGAAATGTTACAGCAATATATTTTTTGAAAACGAAATATTACCAGCAATATATTTTTTGAAAAAATAAAAAATTACCAGCAATACATTTTTCGAAAAAATATTAGCAAAACAAATTTTGAAAAGAAAAAAAATTACCAGCAACACATTTTTGGAGATATTTTTGACATGCGACAGAAACACTCTTTACAAAAATACTCCAAAGAAATATTATCTATAAACTGATTTCTTACAAAAGATATATATGTTATTCATATGAACCTATCTTTAAAATCTTGTCGACATAAATAACCTATTGGGGTTAACTTTTTAAATTAAAAAACATACAGAACATTGTTTTTTAAAAACTGCATAGAATTAAAACAGTAATTCTTTATCGAGAGAAAATTTGGTGGGAAAATTGAAATTAAGTCAACTGAAACATAAAATATGATAATGGAACAGAAAAAGTAATGTGTTGCTCAGTAAAGTAAATGCTGAAAATAATTTTTTATATTCATTTAATAAATCGCTTAAAGTTTTGGAGGAACTTCAGTATTATAAATAGTAAAACGTTTCCGAAAACAAAATTAAAGTACTTGGTGAGATCTTTTAAAATATAGTCCCACTGCTTATATGACTGCAACAGTATAACTTTAGTCTTCTTTTATGTACCTTGTCCATTTAGGACGTAGGCGATCATGGCCTTCCACGTCTCCCTATCCCTGGTGGCTCTTAGCACGCTTTCTCCTGTAACGTCTCTCAGTCCCCGTTCTGTCATCCACCTGCTCAGGCCTTTTAAATATGTTAACTTTAGTCTTCGATTTTATAGTAACAGAGTAGATACAATAATTTACGTTTATAGAAGACATTCTTTTTTTCTTTTTAAATTGATATTTGTAATTAATAAATAATCACAAAAAAAAAAAGATAAAATTTATGACTTGGAAGTCTGTGTTTTTTTGTACACAGCACATAAATACGAATATCAAAGAGCTATTTCGACTTGAAAACATACAGTATATCAGTGTGATTTCTCATGTTTTGTCCTTTACAAAACTCCCTGTCTTGTGGTAACTTCGGAAATTGCTTCTGACTTTTCAAGTTTTTCAAAGTTCTTACCGGAAATTATCAAATTTTATTGATAGTTCTTTCAATGTTGTTCATCGTTATAACTATGGTTGTCCGTCTAATGTCTAAGGATGATAATCTTCTATTGGGTACTAATGATAAAAAAATTTCCGTAATATTTACTGTCTGATTCCTAAGCTACAAAATTGTGATGTCTAATTCCGATATTAATATCAAGTCCAGCTTTGATTATGATTTCTTGATGTCCGCATATATGAATGTTATAACGATATCCAGAGTCTGTAATTCCTGACTTTCTTTTTATTTAATAATCCAATAACATTATATGTCCTGATGGTAAAAACTATTTGTATGTAATTAGACGCATTTTCAAAGTTATAAACAAATTGTTACAACCTACGTCAATATTTTACCCGCCAAAATTAGAGCATCCTTCCAGAAAATTCAATAAGATTTAAAGCTTATCTGAAAAGAAAATGTTCACTTATATCTCAACAAATGAATGAACACATTTTTATTTTCGCATGCGAACCAAAACTGATTACATTATATTACGAAATTT
>JBBBDQ010000993.1:1337500-1342500 GCA_037127315.1 Ascarosepion bandense | reverse complement strand
CTTTCAATATTTTTGTTAATCACGCAAATTCATTGTCAAAATAAAATAAGTATACTAAACTTTAAGAGACCCGGGTGTCGAGAGAGTTGGAAAAGAAACAAAGAGGGTGAGATATTTTTGTATTCTATCAGATCCGTGAAAAAAGGAAAACCCTATGATTTTTCTCTAAATATAATCTATGGAGAAACCTATTTTTTAAAGTGCTGTTCACCATGTACAAGGTCCCTAGGCTATTTGAGCTAGAGGGTTACAGAATAAGAGGTACAGATTATGCGGATATGTGTGGCAAATTTCCTGCTCAAGCCTAGGGTTAACCGTCAAGATTATGGTAATCGGTGAATCAGCATCTTGGGAGTCGATTCCATAAGGCATTGGTTCGTAGAAAGAAGCTGTTTGAGTGAAACTTGCACCTTACCAGAGGAATATGACGAGAATGAGAGTGGTTCGCTACAACGTGCGTCGCATGGTGATCTTAGCCGTGAAGGTTAAGACTGGTGGAACTAAGGAGTGTATTTAATCTGAGCCCTCTCCAGGGAAATTACAATAGAGCAGCGAGAAACTTGCTATGATTATGAGAAAGGATTTGCAAAGAGGAAAATAATTCGTCAACCTACAAGGACCCGGAAACACTTTTTAACTATTAAGAGTAGAAAGTGAAGATTTGGTAGCTACCGCCCATATATATATATATATATATATATATATATATATATATAGCAGCAGCACTTAATTTTAGACCTGACATTGCTTTCGTAAAGGAAGAGGATAGTATGAGGAGTCAGGTACTTACTGAAGCGGTACAAGGAACCAACCATTTTCCAAGAATTCTTAGAGATAGACCGTAGGTACGAGTTTCAATTGAGGTCGAAGATGCGTTTAAGTCCATATAAGTGCTCAAGCTACGGGGCCTCCGTGAGGAAACATCCGTTCATCAAGATTTGTGAATGATTTCTTTGTTTAACGGTATATCAACTCCTTACGAATAATTATTTTGTCAAAATTTAATTTTCTTGCGAGCTTTAAAGTAATAAGTATAGGATGAGTAATAATAAAAGCATATGATGAGTAATAATAAAAGCGTATGATGAGTAATAATAAAAGCGTATGATGAGTAATAATAAAAGCATATGATGAGTAATAATAAAAGCATATGATGAGTAATAATAAAAGCATATGATGAGTAATAATAAAAGCATATGATGAGTAATAATAAAAGCATATGATAAGTAATAATAAAAGCATATGATATGGCTATTTTGGCCAGAAACTTGCGTTAAAAAATCGAGACAATAATACGAAAATTTCATGTATGAACTCCAGCTTGCCTTTCAATATTTTTGTTAATCACGCAAATTCATTGTCAAAATAAAATAAGTATACTAAACTTTAAGAGACCCGGGTGTCGAGAGAGTTGGAAAAGAAACAAAGAGGGTGAGATATTTTTGTATTCTATCAGATCCGTGAAAAAAGGAAAACCCTATGATTTTTCTCTAAATATAATCTATGGAGAAACCTATTTTTTAAAGTGCTGTTCACCATGTACAAGGTCCCTAGGCTATTTGAGCTAGAGGGTTACAGAATAAAAGGTACAGATTATGCGGATATGTGTGGCAAATTTCCTGCTCAAGCCTAGGGTTAACCGTCAAGATTATGGTAATCGGTGAATCAGCATCTTGGGAGTCGATTCCATAAGGCATTGGTTCGTAGAAAGAAGCTGTTTGAGTGAAACTTGCACCTTACCAGAGGAATATGACGAGAATGAGAGTGGTTCGCTACAACGTGCGTCGCATGGTGATCTTAGCCGTGAAGGTTAAGACTGGTGGAACTAAGGAGTGTATTTAATCTGAGCCCTCTCCAGGGAAATTACAATAGAGCAGCGAGAAACTTGCTATGATTATGAGAAAGGATTTGCAAAGAGGAAAATAATTCGTCAACCTACAAGGACCCGGAAACACTTTTTAACTATTAAGAGTAGAAAGTGAAGATTTGGTAGCTACCGCCCATATATATATATATATATATATATATATATATATATATATATATATATATAGCAGCAGCACTTAATTTTAGACCTGACATTGCTTTCGTAAAGGAAGAGGATAGTATGAGGAGTCAGGTACTTACTGAAGCGGTACAAGGAACCAACCATTTTCCAAGAATTCTTAGAGATAGACCGTAGGTACGAGTTTCAATTGAGGTCGAAGATGCGTTTAAGTCCATATAAGTGCTCAAGCTACGGGGCCTCCGTGAGGAAACATCCGTTCATCAAGATTTGTGAATGATTTCTTTGTTTAACGGTATATCAACTCCTTACGAATAATTATTTTGTCAAAATTTAATTTTCTTGCGAGCTTTAAAGTAATAAGTATAGGATGAGTAATAATAAAAGCATATGATGAGTAATAATAAAAGCGTATGATGAGTAATAATAAAAGCGTATGATGAGTAATAATAAAAGCGTATGATGAGTAATAATAAAAGCATATGATGAGTAATAATAAAAGCATATGATGAGTAATAATAAAAGCATATGATGAGTAATAATAAAAGCATATGATGAGTAATAATAAAAGCATATGATGAGTAATAATAAAAGCATATGATGAGTAATAATAAAAGCATATGATGAGTAATAATAAAAGCATATGATAAGTAATAATAAAAGCATATGATATGATAATCGGGGTTGGTCAGTATTCCTGCACAAATTTTTACAATATTAATTTCATATTCCCCGGTTTCCACACAGAAATTCTACAGTAATTTGGTGCCACTAACTACTGCATCAGTTAATTTTAATCACTACCAAACGCTAGTAATGTAACTTTATATTTTGTGAATTTTTATTATAACCTTTTAAGAAAATATAACTTTCACAATTGAATACATGCACATACATGTGCGGTCATAATTACTTGAGGTGTTAAAATGTGTATTTTATGTTTCAGTTTTGTTAAAGTTATATTTTGGAATATATTTTGATTTCTTTAAGAAATTATAGGATAATACATGACATGAAAGTTCTTTCATGCTGGTTGTTTGATTTTCTTTAGTCAACCTTTATGGGTTTTTGTATCGTGGAATGAAGAGATACACCGAGAAATGTAGCTAAACTATTTTATTAACAGAGTGGTACAGCCAAGATGTATATACAATATCTACAGTCTCTCGCAGGAGTAGGTATAACCTCCTGAAGTATGTGATAATAACAACACCCACGTGCTAAGCGCACATTGTCTTTTATGGTTTTTGAGACATTGAATGTGGCCAGCTAGTTTCCCCGCCTAATGTGCTGCTAGAGCTAAGGCAGAGGAGAGATCAGCTTCCAAGCTCTGGTCATAGAGTGTTTTGGAGAAAAATTACAGGAACGAATCTCAATGGGCGTCACCCTTTTATGCTAAGTATTGTAGATATGATCGAATAGATGCCATCATCTCACAATAGCGAATTATTATTTTGTAGAAAAGGAAATAACCCTATAAATACATCATGCGATAAGACAATAGAGAATAAAAATGGCGGCCTAAAAAACACAACCTTAATTTACGAAGGATGGGAAGAAAAATAATATCGAAAATAACAAAAACCTTACGGCAATCCATTACTGAAAAAAATTGTTTTACAAAAAAAAAGAAAAAACAAAACAAAACAAAACAAAAAAAAAAGAAACAAATTCCAACTAATATGATATTTCAAACGTGATTTTTTGCCATTACCATTAATATAGCAAGTTGTTCATTTTCGTTGCGACTGTGGATACATCGGTAACAAGAGCATGAAAAGAAATAGAACACAGTGGGTGGCAGAATGACTAAAAATGTGTGCTTTGCTTAATAGGATGACATTCGTGATCAGAGTAGTTACAGCGACGACGAAGAAAGACGAACTTTTGGTGCATAAGATACGAGATTCATCGGAAGTTTATTATTTTAATTTTTATTTCATACTAGCAGTGCAGCCCGACGTTGCTCGTGTTAAAGGAAAGCTTTAAAACTAATCCATGGTCCTGGAGCTCAGACATTTTGGACGTTGGCACGAAAGACTAAAAAGCAATAGTTGTTTCCAGTTAAAGCGAAACCGTAGACTGAAAAAAAATGAATGGATGTAAGTCAAATTTTGCTTTCCTCGTATCGATATCAAATAAGTTTTTTCGTCATAAACTGAATTTTGAAGTCTAAATAAGTCCTCTGAGTAAATGGTATCATGGCTGAGACTAAGAACTAAAATTATACCTACTTAGAGCCAAACCCCAAGCAAGAACTAAAATAAAAGGGCTGAAAAAATACAGATATACCGGCAGATAAACAGACACACACACAAACATCTTGTCTTATATATATATATATATATATATATATATATATATATATATTTTATCGATTTTCTGAACTATTGTAAGAATTCCAACCTTGAAATTTTGAATATCGTTTCTTATGTGTTTGTCTATGAGTGTACCAAATTTGATTAAAATCGGACCACTCCTTTTATAACCAGATTTTTTCGATGATCGATATTTATCGGGGGAACCTCGACACAAAACCTAGCTAAGAACACTCGCAGACGCTTATAGTACAACTGTTTAAATTTTCAAGAAAATCGGTTCAGCCGTTTCGGAGTCTATAGGTAACGGACACACACAAATTTCCAATTATAAATAAGTTTGCGTAGGTAAATATATATATATATATATAGGTAAATATATATGTATAAATGATATGTATATAGGTAAATATATATATATATATATATGTAAACATATGTATATATATATATAAAAATATATATAAACAAACTAGCAGTATAGCCTGGCGTTGCTCGGGTGTAATGAAAGCTTTAAAACTAATCCATCGTCTGGAGCTCAGACCCAGCCTAAAGAATATTTGTGTGAAGTTTGGTGAGAATCGGATAAGAATTGTGGATTTGTATAAAGGGCATACAGACAGATAAACAGACACACACACAGAAACATCTTGTCTTTTATATATATATATATATAT
>JBBBDQ010000993.1:1315000-1320000 GCA_037127315.1 Ascarosepion bandense | reverse complement strand
AATACTGAACAGGTAAAGACAGCTAAATGGCTTAACAATAGAAAATTCAGCAGCAACAACCACAGGATAATATGGCAGTGAATGCTGGACAATATCATCAAAGATGAAGGAAAAACTTGAAACAACTGAAATGTGGTTCTACAGAAGCATGATGTGGATATCATGGATCGAGCATGTGAGCAATGATGAAAAATGAGGAAGGAAAACTTGGAGAACCTGATACTAACAAATCAGATAGAGAGAAAAGGAGTCAGGGGAAAGCAGCGGATAACATATTTGAGAGCCTTAACAGGTGGATGACAGAACGAGGATTGCGTGGTGTAATAGGAGAAATGCGTGCTAAGAGTCACCAGAAATAGGGAGACGTGGAAGGCATGAGCGCCTACGTTCTGAAAATACAAGGCACATCGAAGAAAAAAGAAGAACGCCATACACTTTTATCTTATCTTAAAACAACCACCTGTCAAGACGTTTGATATTCGGCAGGCAGGTCAAAACATTCAAATCTGTGTTTCAGAAATAGTTTTATTAAGGATTTCACGCTATAAATATGTAGTACTTGTGTAAATCAGATTATCATAAAATTAGTTAATTTTCCAAAAATAACGTGTCACAGATGTATATTTAATTTTTGCAAGATTTTTAAAACCGATAATTTACTTTTGTTTACAAATGTGTCG
Source organism: Ascarosepion bandense (assembly GCA_037127315.1). NCBI lineage: Eukaryota > Metazoa > Mollusca > Cephalopoda > Sepiida > Sepiidae > Ascarosepion > Ascarosepion bandense. The sequence continues at coordinate 1,319,320 of JBBBDQ010000993.1, read as the reverse complement.
ATCGCTCAAAAATAGCAGTAAAATTAACAAATTGAAAAAGCATCTCAAACTTTTATATTCTTATCAATATAATTTCTGTTTTAAACAAACTAGAGTATTTTCATTACTAAAATAGTAAATTTAATCATTTAGCTTACAATTGAAACTAAAATAAAAGTTTTAAGGAAACATTTTCATTTTTAAGAACTCAGTTTAAAAGTTTGATATCGAAAATGACTAGAGGTACCTAATTTGAACAGTATGTTATATATATATATATATATATAGATATATATATATATATGTAATAAACATACTTTCTACGCAAATACGAGTATCCATTATAAAATAATGCTAAATTCTCAAATATCTCGGCTAATGCCTAATGCTGTGGATGAATGTACAGCAAGGCGTTGGTTTCGAAAATTAAAGTCGGGAGATTAGTCTCTTCATGATGAGCCTTGCAGTGGACGACTACTGGTTTTGAATACGGTGTCCTGAAGGCGGCCATTGAAGAGGACAGTAGTCTAAGGTGTGGTGAATTTGCAAGACAGTTTAACGTTTCCGATGAAACAGACTTCACCTGCATCGCCTAGGTAAGACGTACAAACTGAGCAAGTGGGTTCCGAAAACGCTGTTGGAGATCCACAAGGGACAACGAGTGGCAGTCTACGTATCGCTGCTTTCTCACCACCGTACCGCATCCTTATTCAATCGAGTGCGTACTAGTGATGAAAAGTGGGTTCTGTACGAAACTCCCAAGCGTTCCAGACATTAGTTGTCTTCTCAGAATGCTGTCTCTCACACCGCAAGCCCGCCTATGCACCCACGCAAGATTATGCTTTGTGTCTGGTGGCGAGGTCATCAAGTGGTTCATTATGAACTGCTACCAACGGGCTAAACGGTCACTGGAGACCTATACTCGCAGCAATTGAAACGTGTGCAAAAGGTATTGCGCCAAAAGGAGCCAGCACTGGTGAATCGCAAAGGTGTGCTTTTCCTCCATGACAACGCCAGGCCACATGTCGCCCGAGTAGTCAGGGATAACATACAGCAACTTGAGTGGGAGACTTTGTGCCATCCACCTTATTCACCTGACGTTGCGCCATCCAATTACCACCTCTTCGATTCCCTGGATAATCATGTTCGTTGGAAATCCTTCACTAATGAAGCAGACTTGCGCAAAGCCCTCACGGACTTCTTTGCATCAAACCCCCACCCCCGAGTTCTACAGCAAGGGATTTGAACAGCTGGAGACACGTTGGCAGAAGGTGCTGGATACCGATGGCGATTACGTCGAAGACTAAATATATACTGTGAAGCGTTTTCTTTTTTTCCTTTAAAAACGGACGAAACTATTTTGGCTACCTTGTATATGCATATACATACATACATACATACATACAAAAAACTCAACACAGAAACAAACCGGTGTAAACCAGAATTTATTACAGCAATGTAAAAAGTGTTTTTATAATTGCCACGTTCAAAGCGTTGATGAATAAATAAATATTAATTTCACTCTGAATAATTTTTAAAACATCGTTTATAGCAGAGGGTTTTTAAATCGGAAAGAAATTGAGTTTAGAAAACATCAAATCGTGCACATACAATACAGAGTGAGGAATTAAATAACACTTACATACAACAATAAACAAGAAATTATACACACGCAAAAATGAAGGATTTTCACGCACAGACAGAATTCATCACACAAACATTATTTAGAAAATATATATACATACGCAAAAAAGGGTAGGAATTAACACCGAGATTTACACAAGTGAAAAAAGGGGAGGTGAAAAACAGTGAAGAGTAAGTGAACAGAAATCCATACGATCACAAATTTTAGCGGATACAAAAATATTTCGAAAAAATATAATTTATTTTAAAAACATTTCAAATATGTACTTTACAAAATATTTCACAAAAGTTTTCCCTTAGAAAAATAAAAGTAAAAGTTAAATTCACTTAGGCTATTCTAAATACAATTTTCAACAAAGGAAGAGAACATTATATCCTTTGAACCAGACATAAAAAATATAGACAATATGAACGCACAGACAGAAACTTCACAAAGGATAAAGTGGGGGGGGGGGGTGACAGCGAAGAAAAATAAACATATAAATGAATTTAAAAAGAAAAAGAAATCCTTTTAGAAAAATTTTCTCCACAAAATTTCTTTAAATTTTTTTTTCTTATTTAGACCTAACAAAAAAACAAGTTACATTCATTTATAGCGTCTAAAAACAATTTTTAACAAGGGAAGAGCAATATTATATTCGTTGTACCAGATATGATAATTTCAGATATATAAAATATTTACACAGACAAAATCTTCACAAAGGATAAAGTGACGGAGAAAGAAAGAGGAAAAATAAATAAATCTAAACTTATTTATAAATGGAACCTTATCTGTGTGTGTGTGTGTCCGTTACCTATAGACTCCGAAACGGCTGAACCGATTTTCTTGAAAATTTACACAGTTGTACTATAAGCGTCTGCGAGTGTTCTTAGCTAGGTCTTGTGTCGAGATACCCCGATAAAAATCGAAAATTGATAATCGAAAAAATCGGGTTATAGAAGGAGTGGTCCGATTTTAATCAAATTTCATACACTCATAGACAAAGACATAAGAAACGATATTCAGAAGTTTCAAGGTTGCAGTTCTTACAATAGTGCAGAAAATTTGATATCAATACCAGGAAATCAAAATTTGACTTACATCCATTCATTTTTCTTTCTGTCTACGGTTTCACTTTAACTGGAAACAACTATTGCTTTTTAGTCTTTCGTGCCAACGTCCAAAGAGTCTGAGCTCCAGGACCATGGATTAGTTTTAAAACTTTCATTGCACCCGAGCAACGCCGGACTATACTGCTAGTAAAAATCTAAATGTATTTTAAAAAGAAAAATTAGTAACAGAACTCACTTACATTCCTAAATATTAGCTGACAGTAAAATTTGAACCAAATATATATCTAACAATTTCGAAAGAAATATTATGTCTTCATTCACAGATTGTTATTAGTAATTCTTCTAGAAATAGTTATTGTTGGTAGTTTTACTGGTTCCACGTTCCTTTAAACGTCCAAACTCACGATCAGATACTTTGCTGCCGGGTGTAGTTTATCATCATACCCAGGACTATGTACTATCAGTCAGTCAGTCAAGTGCTATACGGGATATACTGACTGGGCAAAAAGTTATCCCGCATTAGGTTGCTATTGCTTTCTGCGGCAAACTGGTTGCCAGTCAAGACTATAGAACCCAACCTGTCCTATAATTTAATCCATACTAGAGGGAAGAGACGGATTAATAGGGTATTTGTGCTTAAGTGAATGCAAGGAATTCAACTAGAATTCGAACTTGGCTCCCCGATTTCTCGTTCCGAGGCGATATCGACTGCACCACAACGCACATCCTGCTGTACTGTGAACAGAAAAAACAATGGTCATATTGCAATCATTTTCACCCCGAATAATCATTATAATTTTATTATTTAAAACGGCAGAACACTTTTGGACAAAACTCTATATGACATAAAGAGAATAGTTCCGACAGTACGTTTTCTTTTACTAAAATAAGCTCTCTTTTTCTGTGTGTATATATATATATATATATATATATATATATGTGTGTGTGTGTAAAAAATATATATATATGTGTGTAATACATATATATATATATATGTGTGTGTATTTATGTGTAATATATATATATATATGTGTGCGTTTGTATATATGTAATATATATTTATGTGTGTGTTTGTATATGTAATATATATATATATATATGTATATATATATATATATATGTGTGTGTTTGTTTATATATGTAATATATATTTATGTGTGTGTTTGTATATGTAATATATATTTATATTTATGTGTAATATATATATATGTGTGTGTGTTTGTATATGGAATATTTATTTATTTGTTTGTGTAATATATATATGTGTGTGTGTTTGTATATGGAATATTTATTTATGTGTAATATATATATGTGTGTGTGTTTGCATATGTAATATATATTTATGTGTAATATATATGTGTCTGTGTGTGTGTTTTTATGTGTAATATATATATGTGTGTGTGTGTGTTAGTATATGTAATATATATATATTTATGTGAAATATATATGTGTGTGTTTGTATATGTAATATATATATATGTTTATATATGTAATATATATATATATATTTATGTGTAATATATATATATGTGTGTGTTTGTATATGTAATATATATATTTATGTGTAATATATATACATATGTGTGTGTTTGTATATGTAATATATATATATATATATATTTATGTGTAATATATATACATATG